>PVHP010043673.1:0-14492 GCA_004024765.1 Zapus hudsonius
GTGTGTGTGTGAGGGTGTGTGAGTGTATGTGTGAGTGTGTGTGAGTGTGAGTGTGTGTGAGAGTGTGTGTGAGTGTGAGTGTGTGAATGTGTGTGTGTGTATGTGTGTGTGTGTGTACTACGGTGCATGTGTGCCACAGAGCATGTATGGAGGTCAGAGGACAATCTTGGGTGTTAGTCTTCCTCTCCTCCTCCTTTGAAAGGGTCTCTCTTGCTGTTCGGCCCATGACCTCCAGTATTCTCTGTGGGCACACTGGGGACACGGACACATGGGCCACTGCAATTCTGGCTTTATATGGGTTGTCAGGAGCCAAACTCTGTCATTAGGCTTGTGAGACAAGTATCTTTGATAAATGATAAATCTCCCAACCTCTTGTATTTTTTTTAAATGTAAGAACTAGAAGATGTGGGATTCTTCGGGGTCCCCTTTACGTTACCGGGGATCTGCAGCTGGTCAGTGCCTTGTAAGAGTTGAGACCTGGTGTCCCCTCCTTCATTCATCCCCTCCCACTTGACATTCTCACTGGCACTGAGAGTGGCTCAGATCCCTGTCACTCGCCCCCCAATGCCCTCTAGTCATATAGGTAGAGTGAAAACCCCAATGTGAAAGGCAAGGAAGGAAGTTAGTGCTCGCTCAGAGAGCCGTAAGAGGGGAGATTGACGTGTTTGTCAGAGAAAGCTCTACTGAGGAAGCAAGTCCCCATTGGGACAACGATGCATGGGGAGGGGGGCTCCACCTAGAAGGAACAGTGGGGGGAGGTGTGATGGGCCCGGAGGGAGAAAGGCAGGTTAGAACTGGAAGAAGGCCATGAGGCTGGAGTGTTGCTGTTGAGGGCAGCTTGCTTGGTAAGGATGGAGCCACTTCACTCCCCGTCTCTAGGCTGGAGGACCAACAAGAAGCGGGGGTGGGGGGGTGGGGGGGGCATGGTTTCCCCTGGATGGAGGTGGTGGTGGAGGAGGTTATAAGGCTCACATTTCACATGCCTCTTCCTGCCAAGAGTCTGGCTTTTGGGAAGGTGGGCTGCAGATAGGCTGCAGTGTGGGTGAGTACTCATGCCAGTTAGATTCCTTGTGACCATCCCAGATGGGGTACGTGAAGAACAGCGAGAAGAAAGCACACTTGCCAAAATACCACATGAGCTTTATGAGAGCTCCCTGAGGTCTCAGGCTGGGTGTGTGGTCTGCAGAGCCCTTACTGGGGGTGGCTGTGATTTTACATCTGAGATCCCCACCATGCTGAAGGAAAATAGACCAAGGAAAGAGGTGTGATGGCGTGTTAGACCCAAAATAGAAACAAGCCTTCTAGAAGCTGAAGGACTTGAGGAAGTACAGGATGGATATATAATAGCTCAAATGTTCCTCGGGAAGCTTCAGGCCAAGTGGCCTGGGTGGAATTTCCGAGTCTGGCTTATCCATATTGCAGTGTTCTGATCTTTGTGTGCCTACGTGAATGCCCACACACGCACACCTAGACCACTGCACCAACTTACATTTGAGCACCCTGCACTCTACTGCTAGAAGTCAGACACCTTACTTGCTGCCATCACTTGGGCTTTAGTGTGGCTGGGACAGGTGCAGGAGCCCAGAGCTTTGGGGACAAGAAGGGTGCTTGGGAAAGAAGTTTCATTGGCTCACTGGCTCAGCTTGTGGTGCATAGGCTGCTAGCTCATCCTACAAAGATTTTAGCAAGCTGGGGCCCAGCCAAGCAGGAAGCCACATGGAGCCTGCTGCCCGGGTGGCCTCTCACCCCTCTAGAAAGTTCTATTCTTTGAGCCCAGGTTTGGCAGTGCAGAGATGGGACCTCCTCACAGACACCCTCACTGCTGCGATTTGCATTTCCTTTGCTTGAGGGAGGCCCACTGTCCCTCGCTCCCCTCTTTTCGGTCCCTTGGAGATCTGGATTAGTTTATCCAAAGGCAAGCACTTTCCCCAGCAAGGTGCCAAGCCCAGAAAGAATCTTCCTGAAGAGGCTGAGAACATGGCTGGCTTAGAGATGGAGTGGTGATGAGTCTTGTTGCAAACTGGTGTCCAGTTCCTGTGCTGGGATGGCAGCTCCACGCCTAGCTCTGTGAGGCAGAACGATAGGGACAAGGGTTGGGACAGCTTGTCCTACCTGTCACTTTGGAAGACTCCCAGTAGTCACAATGAAAGGCTTTGGTCTGAGCAATTTCCTTTATTTTTGTGCTATTGCCAAAGTTTAGTGGACTGAGATGGTCACCTGACCCTAAGCTGGGCCAATCAGACCCCTTCATTTCAAAATATGAAACCATGTGGGACATGTGTCTGCTCATGCTGGCCTTAGAGCTGTGAAGCCAGGTGAAATCAGAATCACGGGAAGCAACATCTGAATAAAATCTGCCAAGTTTTGGGGTCTCCCAAACCACTGGTCCTGCCAAACAGAATCGCAAAGAGGAAGAGAGCCCATAAGAGAAGCAGCAACAAAGATCCACAAACGAAAACACAGAGGGAAAGCTGGCTGCTGCTTCCCACACCTCCCACCATGGGCAAATGCATTTCCTCAGACAGGGCTCAGGAGACTTCAATGCATCCTTCCAGGAACCTCCTTAAAGCCCAAGCCACCAGCACAAGCCAAGATCTACTCAGAGGAATAACGCCACCCACCAGACAGAATGGGAAGATCTGATATCACAGGGGAAAGATGACGCTGCTGGGCTGTGTCCCAGAGGCATTGCTGATCTTAGACGTCATTGCTGGTCTTAGACATCATTGTGGTCTCAGATGTCATTGCTGGTCTTAAACGTCATTGCTTGTCTTAGACGTCATTGCTGGTCTTAGATGTCATTGCTGGTCTTCGACGTCATTGCTGGTCTTAGGTGTCATTGCTGGTCTTAAACGTCATTGCTGGTCTTAGACATCATTGCTGGTCTTGATGTCATTGCTGGTCTTGATGTCATTGCTGGTCTTAGATATCATTGCTGGTCATAGACATCATTGCTGGTCTTAGATGTCATTGCTGGTCTTAGATGTATGGCATAAGGAGGAGGGAAGGTGGTTCAAATCCCAACTCTCTCCTCCTCTGCTGCCATTTTACTATAAATAGTAATTTCTAGGGATTCTGTCCTTGGATTAGGGAGGGACCTGTCAAGGAACTGAGCTCAGTGTCACTCACAGCACATTGGCCAGGGTACTCAGGGATAATTCACTTGGAGCATCACCCATCCAGGAAGAAAGGTGAGTGCTCATCCCTGTAAGGAGCATGGTGGGGGAGGGAGGACAGGGCGGGTCTAATTGCCTCCGCATAGCCCTAGCTTCTTCCACTAGTAACAGAGAGTCTTCATATATGTATTTGCCAATATACAGCTGTGTGCCGCCTAACAATGGAAACACAATCATAAATATGGAATTGTTTGATTATTTCACTTTGTGAGGACACTTAGATTCCCTTACCATGCTTATACTGTTAGCTTTATGTCATCAGGTGATATAACTATGATACCATCATCCTAGCTTCAGTTTGTTCTTGATGGAAACACCATTATACAGTGTACCGTTGCCTATCTTTCTATATTATCCTCTCTCTCTCTCTCTCTCTCTCTCTCTCTCTCTCTCTCTCTCTCTCTCTCTCTCTTTCTCTCTCTCTCTCTCTCTCCCTTCCTACCTCCTTTCCTATTGTATGCCCCCACGTGTTCTCTCTTCCCCGGAGGACCTTATCTGATTTTTGTGGGCAGGACCTACATCTCATGTTCAATGACTCCTGTGTTGACAGAGTTTTGGCTGAGGTCCAAAGAAATGGCATTGAACACCACCACCGTGGCTCTGTGCCAAGCACGGCTCAATCTGTCACCAAGGCTTTTCCCATGGCCTGCACCACGTGTTGCTGTGATGCTCAGAGATGCTGACAGTGAGCTAATGTGATTGGCAAGGAGGTGGCTGGTATCCTATGTCCCCTGGCATAGGCACTGTTGGCCCAGCGTGTGACCTTATGTGTTTTATGTAGGGGAATCTCTCCATATAGTGTACTGAGCTGAGTGAGCATTTTTTAACAGCCTTGGATATACTCATCAGAGATGGATGGTATGACCAAGACCTCAGGGGGCCCAACTTATACCCTCCTGCAGGCTACCAGGATGGTGCTCTTCCAGTCTTAGCAAAGCCTCCGTTTGATTTTTGAATTTCACCTGATGCTCTATTAGTGGCCCTTGTCTGCTACCACACTGCATGTAGCCATCATGTCTCTTTCCCATCCATGACAGTTTCCGGTCTTCATACCAGGGAGCGCTGTCCTGCATCCTGTGAGAGCAGCTGCTGAGTCATCTGTCCTCCTCAACTGCTGAGTCATTTGTCCTTCTCAACTGTGAAATCATTTGAGTTCAGCTTCGCTCAGATGTCTGTCTTCTCTTGAGGGCCTGGGTTTTTATGCTGCTCTCCTGCCTTCATGACATGAGGTCACCACCGAAGCGTGTGCCCACCCAGTCCCACTCTGGGTCCATCTCAGTATGTGATGATGCCTTAGCCTTAGTCCTGGCATTGTTTCTCCATTTGAAATGGTTCACTGGACATCTCATCCTGTCCACTGAAAACCTGAGACTCCTCCACACATTTTCTTGTGTAATGGTTGACTGTTTCCTGTCTGGCCCCATGCATCACTTTTGTTTGCAAGTTACTGATGCATTCCTGAGCAAACCAGAAATGACTTGCAGGTTGGGACAGTTTTTGCATCTTTTCCCAGTTCATCTAGCTCAGGGCTAGGCACAGACCTCCCCGAGAGCCTCCTCTGGCATCGGCAACCTCTTGCCATCTCCGAGTGCAGCCAACAAATGGACTGTAGAACCCCTGTGGACAGCAGCCAGATGGTTTTCAAGTGTGATGGCAGGCAGGGTGCCATGGTCCCCAATGGAATGGTGCCCGAGAACCTGATGGACCAGCTCACCATCTCCAACATGGATAAATGCAACCCAGCCCCAGAGTGAGGGCCCAGGAGGAAGCCATCCCCTGCCACTCAAGTAAAGCAGAGGAGCCTGAACGGATGTGTCCTCTGTGGTCACAACTGTGTCCTCCATGGACACAACTGTGTCCTCCATGGTCAAAACTGTGTCCTGCATGTTCACAACTATGTCCTCCATGGTCACAACTGTGTCCTCCATGGTCACAACTACGTTATCTGTGGTCACAACTGTGTCCTCTACGGTCACAATTGTGATGTCTATGGGCACAGCTATGTCTCATCTCCCTCATGAGATGGCTTACATCAATCCTTTTTCCCCACAGAGTTCTGCTGGAAGCTGGGCCAGAATAGCGACCAAGAGTAGCATTGCTATGTGGTCAACATGGTGCTTCCTGTCCTTGTTCCCTTCAGACAGAAGGAGCAGCATATGAACCATACCTGGTGACCCATGAATGGCCCATTCATCCATCTCAATTGACATGCAAATTACCGCCAGTGCCCAACAGCCAAGAGGAGGAGTGACCAAAGACGGCATCCTCTCTTCTCCCATGGCAGCATGGCTAGTCTCACCATCCATCCTGGAAAAATGCTAATTCCCTACATGCAGGCCTACAAAGAAGGGCTGGGTATTAATCCTTGGGAAACCTCAGGGAAGGAATAAAGGATTACTTCCACTCCTTGTGGTCTGCCCTGGTGATGGGAGATGATGTCACTGGGATCAGCCGAGCTCTCTAGAAGGTCTACATCAACTCCAGGCAGTTCCAAACAATGTCTGTCAGGTACCTCAGACTGTCCTCCAAAGTCCCATGAGTGGATGTCTGTCAGATGTGGGCCCAGCTGAGACAGCAATGATGGTCCCAGAACATGTCTCCTTGCAAGGGATGTTCGCCTTTCCTCGGGTGTCCTCATTCTGCTGTCCCTACAATGACACACTTCAGCAACTGCTTTCTCAAGACAAATGTGTTGTTGTGTGACCAACTCATACCCCCACCCTTCTCTACTTACAATCTCATGTCTGGAAGGTTCTGCTTTCTCTGAATGCTCCAAGTGCTGGGTTTGAAATGATCTGATTTAAGGGCACATTACCTGGTATATGGTAGGTCCTTAACAAATATTTATTTAAATTAATAAAAGTAAAAATTATAATAAAACCTGCTATATATAAATGACTTCCAAATTTCCATTTCCAGCCCCACCCACTCCCTAAGCTCTAGTCTTAGATGTCTGTCTACTTGGCATCTTCATTTGAATATCTAGTAGGTTTCCCACAGTGAATGTGATCAAAACACAACTTTTATTACTTTCCCAAACACACTTGTCTCCAAGTCTCACCCATTCCTAGTAAATAGCATCTCACCATTCATCCAAGCACTTCCTAGAGAGTTCCCCCACATCTCACTTTCAAACCCTCATAAATCCTATTAGCCCCTCCTTTCAGAATATCTGAGTCCAAGCACACTGGTCTGCTCTCACCCTGAACCCGACCATCCTTGTATCTCAAGTGGACAGCTCTGTTGGATTTCCAACTGTCCCTGTACCCCCCAGCCCTCTTCTGTCCCCCACAGACCCTCTATAGTAAACCAGGTAAGAGTGCTCCCTTGATCAGAATTTCCATGGCCCACATGGCTTTCCTCATCAGCTCTTCACTCAGTAGTTCACCAAGCTCCTTTCTCAGGGAGTGTGGGCATACAGCTCCTGTTGGCTCTCTCCCCAGGATGTCAGTGTGGCTTGCTTTCTCTCACTTCACTTAGGATTCAGGCAAATACAGCTGTCTCTCCGTGCCCATGTGGATATATCCCAGGACCCTTACAGATACCAAAATCCACAGATGCTCAAGCTCATTATATAAAATCACATTGCAATTGCATATAACTTATTTGCATTCTTCCATAGACTTTAAATAATCATAAGACTGCTGCATGCAATGCCAAATGCAAGGTAGCTATACAAATAATGGTTAGACTGCATTGTTCAGGGGATAATGATTTAATAAAAATATGTTCAAGTATGTTCAGTGAAGATGCAACCATTTTGGTTGAGTCCAGGGAAAGAAGCCAGAGATCTGCCCTGTCAACTCTAACATTTACTAAAGAATTTCTTTCATTAAACGATCCCTCTTGGCTCTCTAGCTCCCTCTCATGCACCTTTAACAGACTGTAATGGTCAATCTTTGCTTGTAACTTGACAAGATTTTGATTCTCCAATGGAAAAAAATCTCTTGACACATCTTTTAGGGGTTTTCTAGACTAGATTAGTTGTGGTGGGAAAGACCCACCTTCACTGTGATCAGCATCCTATCATGGGCTGGAGTCCTGGACTGTATAAAAAGGAAAAAGGAGAAGGTTAAGTGAATGCCAACATTCATTGCTCTACTTCCTCCCTGCTGATGTGATGATGTGATGCTGGCTTCCTGCTTCTGCCATGCTTCCCTGACATGATGGCTCTGTCCTCTGGAAATGTAAACTGGATTAACCCCTTTTCTTCCACAAGCTGCTTCTGGAAGTTAACATGCATAAATATTATATATTTTAAAAATTGATTTATTACATTTCCTTTTATTCAGGTGAGTACTTTTCAAGTGGGGACAACCCCCTTCCCTTTAAAACTTTTTGTTGATGACACCTGAAGAAGCATCCAAGGATCACCATTTATCTGTGTCTTCTACCAGTTTGGGGACACATTGCTGGAGGCATTGTCATGGTTTGAATATGGAATGTTCACACAGACTTGTGTATTGAAGCCTTGGTTAACAGCAGACGGGCTTTTGGGGAGTGGTTGGATACTGAGTGTCTGATCTAACCAATGGATTAATCCCTTGATGGATTCATGAGACGATGGTGTTGTTGAAAGGTCTGATTGAGGAGTAGATAACTGTGGTTGTGTCTTAGAAGGACGATTTAGCTTAGCCACTTCCTATCTGTCCTTGTGTCCACTTCCTATTGATCACTGGATGGACCACATGTCTCTACCACGTGTTCCCTGCCAGGATGCCCACTGTGTCACCATGCACAGGCAACAGAGCAAGTGACCATGGGATAAAAGCTCTGGAACCATGAGCCCAAACAAACCGTTCCTCTTTTAAGTTGCTTTTGTTGGGTGTTCTATCACCATGATGAAGTTGACTAACATAGACAGGCATCTAGTGAGCAGAAGTCAAGAATGACCCCTGAGCCTTCGACAATGTACGAAAAGCTCCTGCTCCAAAAAGCCAGCCAGCTCCATTGCAACGGAGCTGAACTGGGAAGCCTTACATGGAAATCCATGTGCTCTGCATGTCATAGTTTGATCCAGGTGTCCCTCATAAACAAATGAATGTGTTCTGATTGATCGATCCTCAGCTGATGGAAGTTTGGGTTTTACAACCTCACTGGAGCTGTGTTGTTGGGGGCGGGCTTATGGGGGTTATAAACCAGCTTCCCCTTGCCAGTGTTTGGCACATCATCCTGCCATTGTTTGCAGTGCTGTGGCAGAGGTGATGTCCACCCCTCTGCTCATGCCATCGTTTTCCCTGCCAGGATGGAGTCTTCCCTTGAGTTCATAAACCTAATAAATCCATTCCTCCACAAGCCGCTTTTGCTTGGGTTCTTTCTGCGCAGCAACTAGAATGCTGACTGCAACACTGGGGTACAGGGTCATTTACCAGAGAAAAACTTAAAGAATCATGTGTCTACTGAACAAAAGGCTATCCACTCTAAAGCACACTGCTTTTTTTTTTTTTTTTTGGCATCCAGCCTAGAAGCTAGCCTCAAGTTCTTCTGTCCTGGAATCTCATGGACCTAGGAAGGTTCTGGGCAGAGGTAGGAGGGATTTAGTTGAGAGTACAGAGTCCACATTACTTTCTCACTCTATCCTTCATCTCCAGCTCCCTACCATAGACAGACTATCACACTGGTTTTCATGGGTGGACTATAGAAGGGGAGCTGGATTCTTGCCTCTCTCCACTCTGTGTACAATTCATTTTCATCATGAGCGCTATGGTTTTTCCACATCAAGAGCTAAGTAAATACACATTCTAGTTTTAACTCTGATAAGTGTCCTTTCCCTGAGGCAAAGGATACTATCTGAGTCACTGCATAGTTGCGGCCAAAGCACCTGAGAGAACATATTTAAAAAGGATTTTTTTTTCTGTGATTCGTGGTTGCAGAGAGTTGCGCCCATGACCACTTGGCCTTTTGTGCTTCGGCTAAACAGTATGGCAGTGAGAACAAGTGTGTGATGGTTAGGTTTTGTTGTCAACTTGATTTTTTTAATTATCTTGGGTAGGTCTCTGAGGATGTTTACAAGAAGGCAGCCTCTCAGTAGGGGGCAGGATGTAAAGATGCTCAAAGAAGCTAGAAGTAAAAACATCCTTTCCTGTGTGGGCCATGCAGGAAGGAAATTCCAGAGACTCAGGAAGCCATTAAGTCTGGGGAAGGGCTGTAAGACCCCACCCTAAGTCTATATAAAGGGAAAGAATTCTCTCCTTGGCCCTCCTGCCTGTTTGCTGTTCTGTGTGTGGTGTTGGTGATGGGTTTCTCTCTCTGCTTGGACTTCCCCTGGATCTGTAGTTTCAATAAATATTTTCTCCCCCAAATTGTGCCTGGTTTGAAGATTCATCCCAGCAGCGTGTGGCTAACTACAACAATGTGGCACAAGACGTTCTTCGCCACAGACAGGAAGCAGACAGAGAAGGAATGCTCATGACCTGCTGGCTTTCTCCTTTTATCTGATCAGTGCCCCCAAGCCTATGGAATGGTGCTGCCCACATTCAGGGTGGGTCTCTTTCTGTCAAATAATCCTGTCAGGAAGCTCCTCACAGACACACCCAAAGCAGAGCTTTGGAAATCTACTAGGTGATTCTAAATCTAGCCAAACTGATGAACTGTGGAACGGGCTATACCCAGTCTTCTCTGTCTTTTCAAATGGGAAGTAAGTGAAGGAAACCAAGGTTATACATCTTATCAGGAATTATGTTAACCTCTGAGTTTGGCTACTCCTCTTCAGCTATTCATGATCACAGAAAATGCCATTTGTGTTTAAGGCCCCAAGTTCAATTCCCCAGTACCCACATAAGCCAGACCCACAAGGTGGTGGCCCTGGTGTATGTTCTCTCTCTCCCTCTCTCTCTCTCTTTCTCTCTCTCTCTCTCTCTCTCTCTCTCTCTCTCTCTCTCTCTCTCTCTCTCTCTCTCTCTCTTTCTCTCTCTCTGTATCTCTCTGCTTAATAAAGAAAAAAATTTAATCCTTTAAAAAAAGAAAATGCCATTTGAAATTTCAGAATCAGTACCTTAATGTCTTAGAATTTTCTAACATGGCAGAATTATATGTTTCTTCATGTAGATATATACAAATATTAAAATATTTATTATAAAAAAGGGTTCCTATGTATGACTATAGGGTCTGCCAGTTTTAAAATCCTAGGACAAGCCAGCAGGTTGGAGGTAATGCAAGCACATAGGGGAAGCATTTCTTCTCTGGGAAACTTGCTCTGAAAGCCTTTGACTGATTTGATGGATCCCACCCATAGATGTTACCACATCTACAAAAGACCTCCATAGGAATTCCTACATGAATGTTTCATCAAATAACTAGGCACTGTGGAGTAGCCAATTTGGTGCCTAAAACTCACCTGTACAAACTGAAAGATTCAGAATTTGGGCCAGATTTGTCCACATTGATCCTTGTACTTGTGGCAGTTAGCGTCAACACCCTTCCACGGAGAGGTAAGATCAGGCCCAGGACTCAAGATCATCCTGACATACACACTGCAACCTGCAGACCTCCCGACGAATTGTGAAGACTTGAGTCTGTGCACTGATGTCTTAGGGTGTAATTGAAGCAGATCTGGGGACCATTTCTAAGTGTTTTCATTGCCTCTCACCTCCAAAGGAGGAATGCAGAGGCCCAAGCTTGCACAGACCAATTTCAGTCTGACCCTGATTAACATGCCCTTCCAGCAAACCCTGGAAACAGCTGTTTCTCTGTGGCTGCCCCCCCACCCCCCTGTGTTCCATCATCCCCGGAGGCCATTCCTCAGAAGCCAGCTGTTGTGAGAAGATGAAAGGTGTCTGACTCATTTGTTGTGCTTGTAACTTCCAGAGACAACAAGGATCTTCCTTTGTTTTAGCCTTTCCAGTTAAGCAGTCTCTCTGCGGATGGGGAAACCCCACCCTTCCTCATCTCTGATGGAGAGAGCTGATTCATTGATTCCTTGAGTGAGAATATTTTTTTGCTCATGACACAAGGGATAGCTTTTTGGGGGGCATTTGGTTTTTGTTGTGGTAGTGCTTTCAAGACTCCCCATTGAGCAAGTTCAAGGTAGAGGGTGTCAGTGTCCACCCGAGGGAGCAAGAGAGTCCCACTGAATCCCCAGGGAAACCAGGTGGAGGTGAAGGATAAGACATGAGGATTTCTGTTGTTCAGGTTGCAGGATGGCTTGGGTTTCTAGACAAGAATCCCACAGGCTTTTACGTGTTTATTTCTTACGTGCCTCTCAGGGCTCCTTCTTTGAGTCCATCTGGGATGTGAGTCATTTAAGAAGTCTCCAAGGCTTGGGCAGATGGCTCAGTGGGTACTTGTCAATGCAAGTGTGAGGACCTGAGCTTGGATCTCCAGTACCCATGTCAAATCAGGGCTGCCTCTCATCCCAGAACCAGGGAGGCAGGGACAGGGGATCCCCACGGCCAGCTGGCCAGCTGGTCTAAACAAATTGGTGAGCCCTGGGTTCAAATGAGAGACTCTGCCTCAGTACAGAAGGTGGAACCCAGTTGAGGAAGATACCTGGCATCTAATGCTGTTCTCCACACACACCCACACACATGCGAACACACAAACGCATCCGTACACATACAAGAAAAAAAGTCTGCACACACTGTTTCATGCCCAGTCTTTCATCTACCCAAATTCTGTAACCTTTTTCATTGTTAATAATGCTAATAAAAACATGCATTGTTTCATTTTGTGGTGAGGGGAGCAGAAGTGATTGGCCAGCATTGATTCAAGCCCCTGGCACCAGCAGTGTAGGCAATCCTGGGAGAAAATTCTTAGAAATGGATCATTGATAAAAAGGCAGAAATTGTAGGAACAGAAGATTTAAATGGATAAAAATAGCAAATATGTGTGTGCGTATCTATGTATATAGTGAGGGAACAAACCCAGAACTGATTAGTGATGAAACTATAAATGGCTTAGCATGCTTTATCTTTTAGAGAACATTTTATTTAAACATATTTGTTTAAAGCAGGTCAATGTTAAGAGTGAGAGAATGAGGAGCAAACTTTTGTCATATTATGCATTACATTACTGCATATTATAAGAGAGTCTCAGGTTAGTGAGAAAGATAATTTTTCTCAGGAAAAAGATATATCCTTTTGTTCAGACTTTTGGCTTCCAACCATAGGAGATTTACTCTTCAAGGCTTACCTGGGGGAGGCCGGCTAAGAGATGGCTTAGTGGTTAAAGACACTTGCTCACAAAGCCTGGTAGCTCCAGGTTTCAATTCCCCAGCCACCCACATAAAGCTGGATGAAAAAAAAAAAGATACAAAAGAGTTTTTATCAGAATTAACTGGGAAATACAATATTCGTTTCTTTAATGAGTATGTTTTGAGTACTTATCGTGAACCATTGTTCTAGAAGCCAAGTGATGGGAAACCACTAAACTGAAGTAAAATGGCCTAGAAGAGTTTATAGAATTTTCAGTTCCTGGAACCCTAAGGTTGAGTACATATACATACTGACTTAAGTCTGATATGTTCATGGAAGCTGACTTGACTATGAATCTCCCTGGTACGTGGGCTGGAGGACCATCGGAGGCAGGGACAGGGGAGGAGTAGGTTTCAGAGAGGAGCACTTAGGGTTGTAAAACATTGCTAAAAGAATTTGTTATGAGGATTGGAGTGTAGCTTAGGCTAGCACGAACAAGGTCCTGGGTTTGATTCCCCAGAACTGAAAGAAAAACAAACAAACAAACAAAAAACAGTTACCTATTTAACATTCTTACTAAGTACTTATTGGGACCCAGCCCAATGCCAGGCTCTCAGGATACAAAGGTCTATGAGACAGCACCCTGCCACGTATCAACATAGAATTACAGAGCACTTCAAATTTAAGGGCTCTCCACACTAATTTATTCCAATATTTTTTCTAAATTTTGTCATACAAATCCTAGGTATATTAAAGAAATTCTTCCTAGACTCCTAGTGAAGGAAGCAAGCACTGGGCATGGGAATGTATTAGTCAGTTTAGCATGAGGTATGCTGCGTAACATGTGTCCCCCAATTCTTTATGGTTGAAGTGTACTTCTTGCTTATATGTAGAGCACTTTGGATTCGTTTCCTGTCCTCTTCCTGCTGGATCTGTTGAAGGAGAAGTTCCAGCCTGGGACACGCTGGGCTCTTTCAGCAGGAGATAAGAAGAGATGAATCATGCCTTTCAAGGCATCTGTTTTGCCATAATACTTAGTTCTTTGTTTATAACATTTTCATTAGCATACATTGATTATACATAACAGGTCTCATTATGACATTTTCATATATGTATATAACATGTTTGTATATAACATGTTTTGATCATATCGACTCCCCATTCATCTCTCTTATCTCCCCCCACACCTACCAATCACCTTCTTACTTTCCTATATTCCTTTCTTTGTGGTCTGATGAGTTTTATTACAGTTATTAATCAGAGCATGGGTGAGGACTTACTGAAGGAGCAGTGGCACCTTACTAAGTGGCCATACAACTGAAGCAGGGCCTCTCCTTCCCCTTTAACTGCCTTCACCCCTTCTTCTGTCTCTTGGGTTCTTTACATCCCTTCTTCTGCAATATTCCCTGAGCTTTAGAGGGGGTGTTATAGATGTTCCCTTTAGGACTGAGCATTTGACAATCACTTATTCTTAGGATTTTTGACCAGCTATAGAAGTCTTTGTAGTTAGTATCGCCCACTGGAAAAATAAGATATTCAGACCCAAGTTGACAGCAACACTAATATTTAGAAGGAAATTCGATGAACACATCATGTCCATTTAGCAAAACAACAACAGAAGCTTCTCCACCAGGGCCCATGACCTCCATAGTCATGGGCTTTGGGTCAGCTTGTGTTCTCTATGTATTGTTGCCGGAGCATATGGTGTCTTCAGCATCAGAGTTTTATCATTGGGTTCTGGTGGGTGACCAACAGCAGTGGTAATTACTTGTATTGCTTTGGGGACCTCAGGAATCTCCAGGACAGCAACTCCTAGGGAGGTAGCCCATCCCTGGGATTTTCATTTCCCATCATGACTTCTGGGAATAGTTTAGCGCTCATCATTTCTGCCTATCCTTGTTCAGTAGCTTCCCGACTGTGGTGGTGCTCTGAAATAGACACTAACTATGGGAGTAATTTAAAACTAAGAGGGAACTTAGCTGCTGTTGCTGCCGTGGAAGCTACTCCTGAGGCAAACACTCTTCTGGTGGCTTTATTTTCTTCCTTCCTTCCTTCCTTCCTTCCTTCCTTCCTTCCTTCCTTCCTTCCTTCCTTCCTCCCTCCCTCTCTCTCTCTCTCTCTCTTTCTTTCTTTCTTTCTTTCTTTCTTTCTTTCTTTCTTTCTTTCTTTCTTTCTTTCTTTCTTT
>PVHP010043674.1:0-14421 GCA_004024765.1 Zapus hudsonius
ATTGTCCATAATGAGTTACAACATTTAGTGGGCAAACAATGAGTTGTTATCCCCAATTCCCCACTGCCCTCCCCTCCCCCCTCCACTGGATAACCTCCTCCATGGGTCGTCTGGATCAGTCCTTGTGACAAGGGACCATGGATAGCCTAGTATTCAGCCAGGTTCTCCTGGCCATGCCTCTGGATAATCTCCCCCACCACGTCTTTCCGCCCCCTCTTCCGCATAGTTCCCTGAGTCGTGGTGGATGAGTATTAAGGCTTGCAAATTCTTTTGTTATGAATGAAATGCCTTCACAAAGGATCATCAATGGATCCCATCACCTAATTTCTTTCTCTATCTCCCCCACTACCTACCCAACCAGGTAGAGTCTCACCCTAGCTCAAACTGACCTGGAACTCTGTAGCCTCAGGTTAGCCTCTAAGTCATGGAGACCCTCCTACCTCAGCCTCCCTACTAAAGCTGTGAGCCACCATGTGGGTGGACCATGTTGTGTCTAAGGGCTCCTGCCACTCACTAGGTTAGCTCACTGAGTTAGCAAGGGACATGTCTTAAATAAATATGCCTGGCTTATTTAAATCCAGTTTCTTTCCCAAAACTGTCACCTCTAATTGTCCACCACAGGCTTCCATCTACAGGTATATTGGTTTATAAAGCCCTGAGCTAGAGATCATTAAATTAGAACATTAAATCAATGTACTTGTTTTAGTGGAAGACGTTAATGGTTAGGAGAAGGGAAGAGCTCACCCTAAGTCACCCAGCAAGTAGGAAGCAACTCCACGTTCATCAGAGGCCGCCCCACCGACGGCTCGGTCCTCTGAGATCACGGTAGACGCCTTCTTCCCCCTCTGGCTAGCCCCGCCCACAGCGCGTCAGGCCCCGCCCCCCAGCGTGCTAGGTCTAGACACGCCGGGCCTGGGCGGGGCCAAAGTCCTTAGTCCCGCCCTCTCCGTAAGCCCGCCCCTGTCGACGCGGACAGACTGAAGCGTCGGCCAATCAGAAGGCGAGATCGGCCGCCGTCGCCCTAGGGCTGAGACAACACAAAACAAGGACGCGCCTAAGTGGCTGACGCTCCGCCTGGTTTTCCGTGTCCCCGCACACCTCCCCGGAGCGGCCCGAGCCGCCGGAGTCGGGAGGCCCGTGGAGCAGGTAAGCCCGCAGACGTCTTCTCGCGGGGGCGGGCGGGGAGGAGAGAGCACGTGCGGGCCGGCGGGCCTGGGTGGGGGCGCCGGTCGGCCCTTCCCCCGTGTCGGCACACCCCTGCAGTCGTGGAGCCCTGGCCCGGGGGCCGATTCGCATTGTGACCTCGTGTCATCCCGGCACATCTCCGTCAGACGCAGAAAGGAGCGGACGGAAGTGGGAGCTTGCGGGAATTAGGGTGGAGGGCCGCAGTTCTCGTACACACCCTATCTTCAGAGTGCTGGGGCTCTGGTGGTCTCCCCAAGTGACTTCAGAAAACACCCCTTCCATCGTGGAGGTCGGCAGACTGTCCCGAGTAAACCTGGACTGGGGGGAGGGAAGAAAACCCGGGACAATGAGGCCTGGCAGGGCAAGGAAGAGGAAGGATCGATCCCTGGGAGCTCAAGGCCACCCTGAGACAACATAGGTCAGCCTGGGCTAGAGGGAGGCCCTACCTCAAATAAACAGACAGAGGGCTGGAGAGATGGCCCAGTGGTTAAAGTGCTTGCTTGCAGAGCTTGACAATACAAGTTCGATTCCCCAGTGCCCACAAAGCCAGCTACACAAAGTGGCTCATGTATCCAGTTCATTTGCAGCGGCAAGAGGCCCTGGCTCTTTCTCCTTCATTCTCTTTCTGCTTGCAAATAAAGTTTTATTTAAAAAAAATAAATAACAATGAAATTTAGAGTTGAGGGCCAGAGTGATGGCTCAGGGGTTAAGGCGCTTGTCTGCAACACTTAATGACCTGAGTTCAATTCCCCCAGTATCCATGTACAGATGCACAAAGTGGCGCTTGTATCTGGAGTTCGTTTGCAGTGGCTGGAGGCCCTGGTGTGCGCTCGCTCTCTCTCTCTCTCTCTCTCTCTCTGCTTGCAAATAAATTATATATATATATTTAGGGTTGAGGTGGTAACCTGTGGGTGACCAGGCTCAGAGGTCTAGAGTACCTCTTCCATCACTTAATTTACTGTGATTAGTTGTTTAATCTGTAAACCTGTTTCCACTTTAAAACACTGGAGAATTTGAGTTAGACATTAATATTAAGCCAGCCTTCTGAAGTATTTATTAAAATAAGTGTCAACAGAAGAAAGTGTTTTTTAGAGGGTCTCAGTAGCCCAGGCTGGCCTTAAGGTAGCAAAGGATGACCTTGAAATTTAGATCCACCAGCCTTCACCTCAGTGCTGGGATTAGAGATGCGCTTGTGCCTACTGTTACCTTTTTTGAGTGTGCATAAGCACGTGTGTATGCACAGGTGTGCATGCATGTATGTATGTATGCTTACATGGAAGGCAGGAGAAGCCTAGATGTCATCCCCAGGACACCATCCATCTCCTTTGAGACAAGGTCTCATTGGCCTGGGGTTCAGCAGTTAGGTTAGACTAGTTGGCCAGTGAGCTGGGAGGATCCTTGGGTCTTGGCCTCCTTTGTGAGGTTACAATAGCATGCCACCATGCACTGCATTTTACTTAGGGTCTGGAGGTCCAGCTCAGGCCCTGGTGCTGGCAAGTCCACTTTACCCACTGAGCCATCTCCCTAGCCCCCTTTTTTTTTTTCCGAGGTAGGGTCTTGCTCTAGTCCAGGCTGACCTGGAATTCACTATGTAGTCTCAGGGTGGCCTTGAACTCCTACCTCTGCCTCCTTAGTGCTGGGATTAAAGGTGCACCACTTCCGGCTCCTAACCCTTATTTTTTTCATATTTTTGCATTGCGCAGAACAAGTCTTTGCATTTTCCTGTTTACCTCTTGTGCTCACTTAGCCCCCCCCTTTAAAAAAAAAAGATTTAGGCTTTATTAGATTAAGAAAAGGAAAGGAGGAAGTCCTGAGTCCATAAAGCCCATGTGGGAGTCCCCTCCCCCACCATCTCACCCCAGCCTGGCTGAGACAGGGGGGGTTCTTACCAGAGCAGCAGGGAACTGGAGGCTTAGGAGAAATGAACAGCCAAAAAGAGCCACTTACTTTTGAGGGTAGAAGCCAGCCAATGGCATTGGCAGTTTGCATATTGTAGTGTAGTAGACATCAGAATCTTACTGAGGGCTGAAGACATGGTTCACCCGGTTATTACTGAGGGCTGAAGAGATAGTTGACCGGGTTAAAGGTGTTTGCCTGTGGGGCCTGTTGGTCCAGGTTCCATTCCTCAGCAAGGTGGTGGGTGCATCTTAAGTTCCTTTGTAATGGCAGGAGGCCCTGGAATGTCCATACTTTCTCCCTCTCCCTCCCTCCCTCCCTCTCTCTCTCTCTCTCTCTCTCTCTCTCTCTCTGACACACACACACAAATAAATAAATTTAAGACAATCGTACTGAGTCATCACATCATTGGATTATTTCTCATTTATTACAGTTATGCCTTTTTTGTTTGTTTTTGAGACAAGGTCTCATGTAGCTCAAGCTGGCTTCAAATTCCCTATGTAGCTAAGGCTGGCCATGAGCTGATCCTCCTGCCTCTTTCAGTGCAGGGGATCCCAGGTATTCATCACCACACCCAATTTACTTCACTCCTTTTTGATGGCTGAATGATGTCTGTCATATGGAGGTGTCACATTTTGTTTATCCTTTAACCAGATTAAAGAAATTAAGTTACTTCTACTTTTTGGCTATTTTGTGAACATTAGCTCCACTTTTTGTTGTTGTTTTTTGGAGGTAGGGTCTCGCTCTAGCCCATGCTGACCTGGAATTCACTATGGTAGTCTCAGGCTGGCCTCAAGCTCACAGTGATCCTCCTACCTCTGCCTTCGAAGGGATTAAAGGTGTGCACCACCATGTTCCACTGAAGGTTTTTGATTTTGATGACATCAAGTTATTTTTTTCCCCATGTGCTTTAGGTGTCATATCTAAGAAACTATTATCTAATCCAGAATCTTCCAAGGGTTTTATAGTTTTAGATCCTGGATGCATTGCAGTATGATGTAGATATCCCAGTGTGTTCCTCCAACTGCTGTTCAGAAGCTCTGAGCTCCTGAGTGGCCAGGACTACAGGTGCACACCACTCTACCCTGCTGACTCTGAGGTCTTTTGGATTTTTTTCCTTAGGATCAGTTCCCAGAAGGAAGTTGTGTACATTTATAAGTTTCTTTATAAATATTGCCTAGTCATTTTCCAGAATGCAAACTGTGTCTGCTACCTCTTAGAACTTACTTTTCTCTTTTTTTATTCATTTTCAAGCAGAGAGAGAGAGAGAGCACCAGGGTCACCACCTTGTGGGTCTGGCATATGTGGGTACTGGGGAATTGAACCCGGGGCCTTAAGCACTGGAGGCAAGTGCCTTAACCGCTGAGCCATCTCTCCAGCCCTTAAAAGATTTTCTGAAAGGCCAGGCCAGGCCCAGCTCCTGTGACATACCTGATTTTAACTTCTCTGCCCCATAGAGAGCTTCAAAGGTGCTGAATGGCACCATTCCTTAGCACATTGTCGTTGTAAGCTGCCCACCTACAGAATCAGTGACTCCTTGTTCTGTTTTAAAAATATTTCATTTATTTAGTTATTTATTTGAGAGAGGTTAAAAAAAAAAAAAGCAGGCACACACAGAGGGAATACGAGTATGGCTTGCCAGGACCTCCAGCCACTGCAGATGAATTACAGATACATGTGCCGCCTACAGCATCAGGCTTTACATGATTACTGGGGCATGAACCTGGCCTTCAGGCTTTACAAGTAAGTGCCCTTAGCTGCTAAGCCATTCCCTCCAGCCCCTTTTTTCTTTTTTACATGTACATATTATGTTGTAATCAGAAGTCTCTCCCATCCAGTGATGTCTTAATAAAGGGAGCTGTTCTGCTCATTGTAGAATGATTGGCAACATTCCTGGCTTTTATTCACCGCATGCCAGTAGAAGCCTGTCCCTTCTACCCAAGTTGGGATAAGCATATATAAATCTTTGGGCTGAGCTGGTAGCACATGCCTTTAATCCCAGCAATTAATTGGGAGGCAGAGGTCAGAGGATTGAAGGCCAGATGGATTCAAGGTCATATTACATAGTGAATTTCAGGTCAGTCTTGGCTAGAGCCAGACCCTACCTTGAAAAACGTCAAAAAAAAAAAAAAAAATAGGTCTCTGGGTGCTGGAGAGATTGCTCAGTGGTTAAGGTGCTTGCCTCCAAAGCCTAACAAACAGGGTTCAACTCTCCAGTACCCATGTAAAGCCAGATGCACAAAGTGGCACATGCATCTAGAGTTCATTTGCAGTGGCTACAGTCCCTGGCACACCCATACTCAATCTCTCTGTCTCTGTATCTCTGCTTACAAATAAATGACAATAAAAAAATTTTTTAAGCAAGCAAACAAAAAGAAAAGGTCTCTGGGCTGCCCAAAGAGTTTGAAGAAACAAGTGTCTTTGGTTTAGGCATTCCTCCAGTCCAGCATTCTCCCCTTGTACTTTTGACCCAAACTGCCTGGAGGCTTACACTGCTCCACCTTGCCTGGCAGACTCATTCCTGGTGGTGGTGGGGGGACACTTCAGCCCCGGCCTGTCTATATAGGGCAGTCACTCCCTTGTATTTCACTACACCAGGAGAGACCCAAGTCTTCGCCTTCATCTACCATGGTTTACCCCTCTCTGCTACCTCAGTGAGTGGTTCCATAAGGTCAGGGCCACAGCTCTGCCCACTCCCCAGTGCCTCGCCCGGTGTCTGATGTGGAGTGGGTGTTCAGGAAATGTGTTTTGAATGTTAAACACCCAGAGCAGATGGAAGCTACCTGGGATAAGAGTGAGTGTAGGAGGCTGGAGGTGCAGCTCAGTAGTAAAGCACAGTCCCAGCACCACAAAGTTAAGTAGTTGCAGATTTCATGTTTTTTTAACCTCAGCAAAATTTTGCAGAAAGCCAGCTAGGAATTAAAAAACAAACAAAAAACAGAAAAACAAGACTGAATCTTTTCCCTCCTGTGCACAAGTTCTGATTGTACTCAAGTATTATAAGAAAAACAACAGGCCGGGCGTGGTGGTGCACGCCTTTAATCCCAGCACTAGGGAGGCAGAGCTAGGAGGATCGCTGTGAGTTCAAGGCCACCCTGAGACTACAGAGTGAATTCCAGGTCAGCCTGGGCTAGATAGAGTGAGACCCTACCTCGAAAAACCAAAAAGAAAAACAAAACAGGACTTCACATATAGTATGAGATAGGCGATACAGCAGTTTAGTACAAACAGATAAATCTAAGCAGAAGCCATGATATGATACGGGTTTTGGGAGTGAACTTGCTTTTGAGGAAAATACTTTTTTGTTTATTTTTTGAGGTAGGGTCTCGCTCTAGCCCAGGCTGACCTGGAATTCACTGTGTAGTCTCAGGGTGGCCTTGAACTCACAACTTCCTACCTCTGCCTCCCAAGTGCTGGGATTAAAGGTATGTGTCAGGACTCACTTGTGCAGCGCCCCACTCCCCCAGTCTCTACTTTGGAAACGTGAGTCTCTTGTCTCTGCAATGTGTTTGTGGAGATTGTCAGGAAGCAGCAATTGGCATAAGAACTTGATGCTTGGTAGAGATGCCAGGAACTGGAGATGAGCCTCTGTTGGTGGTGAGGTAGTGCTAGGGCCTGAGGACAGAACAGTGGAAGATATACAAGGTGTGTGACAGAAAAGAAACCAGCAAAGGAGTAATGTGACATGACCAGAACCATAGGAAAGACTGAAACTGTAGTGGGCATTTTACAGGAATGAGGGCTAAAAGACATTACTGCTACCTCAGCAAGAGCATGACACCGAATTTGTGTGCAGTTTTTATATGAAGGTGTATATCTGTGAATAAATATCTGTGATGCCCCTGAGGAAGGATGTGGCCAACATCTAGGTGACTCACACTCCTTGGAAAGGCACTGGGACACTCATATCTCCAGACCAGGGAAGGCAGTAAGAATCACAAACAGTATTTGTGGAGTGGATGAGGGAGAAGTTAGCGTATTCAGTATCTGGTCACACTTCTTTCTAGGACTGAGAGAGTGGTGGGAGGAGACACTGGAAGCAGATCTTTGAGGGAAGGCTTGTGCTGGCAGCTTCTGAACATGAAGGAGCTGTGAGAAGCAACAGGAAATCACATGCCAGGTGCCTGGGATATTCTGTCTTCCCTCGTAGGAACAGAAATGAATAGGAGCAGCTGGCAGAGTAGGAGAAGAAGCTGCCAGAAGAATCCTGGGCTCCGACAGCATGGTTCCATTGAGAGGCAAGTGTGCGAGCGATCTTTGCCCTGTGCCACTGTGGTCACCTCAAAATGAATCTGAGGGGGCCTCTGCTTCAGGAGGGTCCCCAGTCATACCCTTTTGTTTTACAGTGACTGTGCTTCTGGGAAGCCAGCGAGTCAGCCATGAGGCTGCTGGTGGTTATCTACACAACTGCTTTTACACTGCAGAGACTGGGGGAGGGGGGCTCAAAGCAAATGTCTTTCTGGGACCATTATCCAGCATAAATCCTAGAAAAGGACTTACATAAATATATGTAATTAGTAATGTGTATATGTTGTTTGTGCAAACCTTTCTATGTGAAATAGGCACTCCTAACATATGCAAAAATATATAAAGAATAATATTGTGAACACTGCACACCTCACCACCCAGCTTAGACAATAAAATCTAGACTATACTTCATTGAAGTTCCCAGGATAAACATTTCCCACATTCTGTTTATTTGCTACATCAAGGAAGTCCCAACAGTTTTTTCTCAGAACAAGATAAACCCATCCCCACTTGGACTCTCATGACTCTTGGCCATAGAAAGTCTTCACGTAGCCCTGAGTTTCACAAGCTTCCTCTCTGCTAATTTTAAATTCTTCCCCATCAGTCCTCCATTTAAAATGAACCGATTTCCAGTCATAGGGTCTTAAGATGACAGATATCAAGATACTTCTCCAGAACAAATGAACAATAATAACAAAAGCCAGCAAGGCTTATGGAGAAAAAGAATGCTGTCGTTGAGCCTGGGAGTTTCTGCTTTTTCCTGTGTGCTTCACTGTGAGCAGGGCTAGCAGGGGCTCTCCACACACAGTGGTTTTTTTTGCGTATAATCCCTCAAAGCTGACCCATATTGTAGAAAGATGAGGACTGTGCCCAGTGTTTGTATGTTTTGTTAGGAGAACCATGAATATTTTTGGGGCCCGAGGCCTTCCCACAAGACCATAATGTGTGACACAATATGATCTCTGCCAGCCCTAGCCCAGCTCTGGCAGAGTAGCTTGGCAACCTGCTGGAAACAGCCACCTTCTGAGCTCCATGTGGAAAGAATGGAGCAGCAGTCCCTGGGTGAGAATCACTGACATTTGTCATGACACTTAATCCCACGCCTCCTGCTGATCACAGGTGCTGCCTCAGGAAGCTGGGTCAGAAACCATGGTCCAGGCAGCTATACAAGCATCAGTATTTATGGAAGACAGACTATTCTTTCATCCCATCAACATAGTTTTGCAAATTGTGTTCCTTTAGTGTATGTAGGGGGTAACGGGTTCTTCATTAAAGCTAAATTTTATCAGGACTCCAAAGTTCTTTGCTTTATGACTGTATCTTTTAGCATTTTTTGAGACTTTTTTTTGAGGATTTTTTATTTTCATTTATTTATTTTTTTTTTCGAGGTAGGGTCTCTCTCTAGTCCAGGCTGACCTGGAATTCACTATGAAATCTCAGGGACGCCTCGAACTCATGGCAATCCTCCTACCTCTGCCTCCCGAGTGCTGGGATTAAAGGCGTGCGCCACCACGCTCGGCAACTTTTTTTATTTTTGATGGAAAAAAATCTAAAACCGTAGCTTCTGGAAGAACCACTTGTTCTTGCCAGTCTTCTATTTCTCCTGAAACTTGACCTTGGCCTCCCGCCTGGCCTTCCTTTTCAGAGCTGGGTCTCTGAAGACATCTTTGTTGACAACAGTTTTGTCCAAGGGGATATCCACAGAGTACCTTGTGGGCATAAGGTGATTATAATTATAAACTTTCACAAAAGACTTGATCTTTGATCTTTTGGTAATTTTCTTCTTGCCCATGCACCTGTCACTTGGCTTGGATAGTGGTCAATGCCAGCCACCAGAGCATGGCTTTAGGGACGGTCTGAGGTGCCATCATCAATGTTCTTCACGATGACAGCTTTGTGTCCCAAGTAGCGCCCAGCCAGGACCAGCACCACCTTCCCGGGCTTCATGAACATGCCATAGCAAGCAGCAGGCACACACTAGAAAAAGTCTTTTAGCTTTTAATTGCTACAGTAGCCACTTGTGACTTTACAAATGCAGTGTTTAGCCAGTATTACCTCTGTTCCCTGAACCCCAGTTTCTCCATCTGTAAAGTTATCTGTCATTTGACTTTGTAACTGCCTTTCATCCTCCTTCTGCTGAACTCCTCTTCTTCCTAACTAGTTCCCCTTCCACTTTCATGTCTTTCTCTTTTTTTTTTTTTTTTTGTGACCCACTGAATTTAATTAGGGTTGCTTGCATAAGCTATTCACTAGAGCTCACTGTAACCAAAGGCTACACTACTGAAGAAAATCTCTCCCTCTCCTAGCAACCATTAACTACCAGTAAATCCTCAGAGAGAGATGGGGACCTCATGCACTCCTGCCATTCATTCATGACAAAATGACCCAGTGTTGTGCAGGTCTTGTACATGTACAGGTCAGGTAAATGACTGCAAAAAGAAGCTTCTCAAACCAAAGCTGAGAGAGAGCATCATCAACCTGTGAGCATAAACACACATATTAGAGTGATTTGATGAGTACAACAAAGCCATTTAGTCAAACAACAGTAGTAGCTTCCCTCCTATGAACTCCTAGCCACAGGCTTTTTCTAGGTTTTCAGTAGTAGGCACGAATTCCATCCCATGAGAAGGCCTCAAATCCAATCAGAGAGCAGTTAGTTACCCCATAAGTCATGCCACGATTGTATCTGTTCAGCTAGTAAAATTCATAGAAAGATTTCTGGTTTTCTTTTCATCTGGAAAATTCTAAAAAACCACAAAATGCTCAGGTGAGAAGAAGGAATTACTAGGACAAACATCCTCTTTGAAAGGGAAGGGGAAAAAGAAGTAGTAAGGAAAAAAAATGTTAGCACGCATTTTGACCCCCAGCAAGGGGTCAATGCACCCCAAGTAATCACAAGGTCAGGGGTAAAGGCTATAGAACCTCTTAAATAGAACTCTCAGTCAGAATGATTGGAAGTCAAGCCCCTCCCTGTACATCACCATGCTGTCTTATCAACAGGTCTACCACAGGGACACCCCGGAGCCTGCAGGATTCTCGAGTCAGTGATGGCGAGTCCCCATCAACCTCATCGGGTACAGCTGGGGAATCATCCGTGCCAGGTAAGCTGGGTCGGGCTCCAGTTCTGCCTGGAGAAATAAGAAAACTCATCCTGCCTGTCACCTGGCATGCCTGTCCTGGCAGCCTTTCTTCCTATCTGGGCTCCGATGTGTCTCCACTTTTATGGGAGTCATCATCCCACTCATGACTAGAGGGAATTCTGTACGAAAGAAGTCAGGAGCAATGATCCTGGGATGGGTGGGCTCCCCTGGAACAGAGTTCTTTCTGACTGACCATGTCAGGTATCCTTGCACCCCAATCCCCAGAAAGGACGGGAAGCTGGGAGCAGTGATGGATAGGCCACTAGACTCTACTAGGTGAGTTAGTTCACAACATTTTTAAGTTGGTGAATGTAATTTTTAAAAAATATTTTATTATTTATTTGTAAGCAGAAAGAGATACAGAGGGAGAAAAAGAGAGAATGGGACATGCCAGGTCCTCCTGCCACTGCCAACGAACTCCAGATGCATGTGCCACTTTGTGCATCTGGCTTTACTTGGGAATGGGAATCCAACCCAGGCCGTCAGAATTTGCAATCATCTTTAACCGCTGAGCATCTCTACAGCCATAATTTTAAAAAATTATTTATTTATTTTTAAATATTTTTATTTATTCATTTTCAAGCAGAGAGAGAGAGAATGCACCAGGGCCACCACCTTGTGGGTCTGGCTTATGTGGGTCCTGGGGAATTGAACCTGGGGACTTAGGCACTGGAGGCAAGTGCCTTAACTGCTGAGCCATCTCTCCAGCCCTTTTTTTTTTTTTTTAAATTAAAGAGCTACCAGGGTATTACTTTGACCCAGAAAAGAACCGCTACTTCCGCTTGCTCCCTGGCCATAACAACTGCAACCCTCTCACGAAGGAGAGCATCCGGCACAAGGAAATGGAGAAGAAAAGATTACAGTTGCTGGAGGAAGAGAGCAAGCAGAAAAAGGTGAACCCCTATCTTCCACCACCCAGTCTCCACTGCCAGCACCCATCAGCAGGTGCTGATTAAATGTCCTAAGACACAGAAATAATGAAGAAAATAAGAACTGGCAAGAAATCCCTGTTCTCACCCCTTTTCCTGCTCGCTGAGTATCATTAGTGATTCCAACGTGTCTTTCCCCAGAGGAATCTTAAGAAGCATGATAGAATTTTGTTTTGTTTTTCAAGGTAGGGTCTTGCTTTAGTCCAGACTAACCTGGAAATCACTGTAGTTTCAGGTTAGGATGGCCTTGAACTCACAGCAATCCTCTTAACTCTGCCTCCCAAATGTACTGGGATTAAAAGCTTGTGCCACAACACTCTGCTGACAAAAAAATTTTTTTGAGGCTGTTTCATGTAACCCAGAGTAACCTATAGCTTGCTGTGTAGCTGAAATTGACCTTAAACTTCTGATCCTTCTGCCTCTACCTTCCAGCTGCTGGGATTACAGGAATATATCACCAGCATATAATACCACGCCTGGTTTATGTAATGCTAGGGATCAAACCTAGGGCTTCCTTCATTCTAGGCGAGCACTCTACCAGCTGAACAACATTCCCAGCCCACTGATAGGATTCCAATAACTATATTATATGAAAATCAGGATGCTGGTTTATATTTAGGGGGATGCCACCAGCAGTCTTACAGATGGAGATGCCATGACATTTTGTTGGTTGTTGGGCACTAGCAGGGAACATCCTGGCCTCAGGGGCACATTGTCAGGGGCTTGGAGAGACATGTGGCACAGACTCCAACCTACCTGTCCTTCTTGTACTTCTTGTAGTTTTACAAATTTTTATGCATATATTTTCAGCCCATTTAGTATCTGTTCTGTTCATCAAATCCCATGGAACTAATAATAAATCTTCATTGAAATTTTTTTTTTAACTTAGAAAGTAGCTAGAACAGGATTTAACACAACCTCCTTGCTTCAGAAAAGCCGTCTGGGTTTTCTCAACGTCACCAGTTACTGTCGGTAAGAAAACATCTTGTTTCTTCATGAATGTTCTTTCCTTGATCCTATTTCTGTGGTCCACAAATCCAGTAAGAGAGCATGTACTATTCTGAAGGACTCCAGTTGGAAATTTGTTTCTCATCTAAAAACCACCCCTGATAAACTGGTTCTTCTAGAATGAGTGAGTGAGACGCATGTAGGAGGCAGGGGATTTAGCTTCCTGTGACCTTCATGGTAGCTTCCTTCCTAATATTCACAAGAAGTCTTGCCTTAAGTGAATATGTATGAAACTTCACCAAAATACTTGTGTGTGTGTGTGTGATGGGGCTGGAGAGATAGCTGAGCAGTTAAGGTACTTGCTTGCAAAGCCTCATGACCTGGGTTTGATTCCCTGGTACCTATGTAAAGCCAGATGCACCAGGTGACACATGTACCTGGAATTAATTTGTGCTGGCATGCCCATATTCTTTCTCCCTCTCTCTTCTGTCTCTGCTTACAAAATAAAAAATTTTAGAAAAATACTTGTGATGGAAGGCTGGCAGTGTTGCTCAGTGATGGAGCACTTGCCTGGCATGTCTAAGACCCTAGATTCAATCCCTAGTGCTGGAAAACAAAAACCCTACGATGTCTGATATAATTAACTAGAGCTGATGAAAGAGGTTGATGTTGAAAATTCCCTCTGAGTGTCTTTAGAAGAAACCAAGTCTCATAGTGAATTCCAGGTCAACCTGGGCTGGAGTGAGACCCTATCTTGAAAAACCAAAAAAAAAAAAAGAAAAGAAAAGAAACCAAGTGTCAGAGTGGGATGATTTGCTCCTGGTAAAGCTAGAAAGGCAGGCTCTGTGTGACTTCAGGCCCTGAGCTCATGACCCCTGTGTTCTGCCTCCTCTCCTGTATGTGAGGTGGCTTGCTGGATACCCTACAGCAGTACCCACTTCAGGGAAGGAGTATCAGGCAAACTTGTTCATCTCAGGCATATTCCTTCATCCCTCTCCCCCACCAAAAAAAAAGTCTATGCAAGCCATGTGTGGTGGAGCATGCCTTTAATCTTAGCACTTGGGAGGAAGAGGATCACCGTGAGTTCAAGACCAGTCTAGAACTACAGAGTGAGTTCCTAGGCTAGAGTGAGACCCTACAAACAATAACAAAAAAAAAAAAAGTCTGTACAAATCATTCTGACTCTTTGATTCTGAGAAGGGCAAACCCCCTGCTTAGTTTGTTTGTTTGTTTGTTTTGAATTTTTGAGGTAGGGTCTCGCTCTAGTCCAGGCTGACCTGGAATTCACTATGTAGTCTCAGGGTGCCCTGCTTAGTTTTCCGAAGCATTTGGTGTGAGAATGGGGGTTGAGGGTGAGAAAGGGCAGAAGCCCTCAAATCTTCCTTGTGTTATTGTTGACACGACCTCCTGCTGTGTGACCCACCTAGCTAAGACTCTAGGTGTGTGTGTGCTGCTCCCTGGCTGGCTGGCTGTAGTGACCATGCCCTCCTTGCACCTGTTTCCTTCTGCAGTTTAGCCCACGAGCTGCGCGTGAGCTGCATGGAAAGGAAGAATGTCTACATTCAGAGCTCAGATCCTTCGGCTTTGTCCAGTGACCGCTTTAACTTCATCCTGGTAAGTGGGAAGGGGAGCAGTCTGTGCATGCCCAGCCGTGGCTTAGTGTCGGTGGTCATCACGCCTGGCTAGGTCGAAACTGATTGCTGCGAAGACAGGATCTTCCTCTGAAACAGACTGGCCTTGAACTCTTGATTCAGAGTTGAGATTTCAGGTGTTTTAATGAACCTGCTGGCTACCCATAGATTCTGAGCTGGCAGGCTAGGCCAGCTCCCTTCTCCTGTCATTTGGTATAGAGCCTGGGTCTAACCACATTAAGAACCCATACATAATTGCTTCTGCCTGCCTGTGTTGTATGTCCATCTGGAAATGTATAGGGGATCCAGGTCCTTCTAGCCCCCCAGTTGGTACAAGATATGTTTATTCATTTGTAGCAGAGTAGGGTTCCCTTGTTCACTGTCCTGGCCTCAATGGCAGAAGCCTACTCCCTCCATCATTTCATTTGTAGGGAATGGAAGGCC
>PVHP010043675.1:0-14425 GCA_004024765.1 Zapus hudsonius
AGAGAGAGAGAGAGAGAGAGAGAGAGAGAGAGAGAGAGAGAGAGAGAGAGAGAGGGAGAGAGAGAGAACACCAGGGCCACCACATTGTGGGTCTGGCTTATGTGGGTCCTAGGGAATTGAACCCGGGGCCTTAGGCACTGGGGGCAAGTGCCTTAACCCTTGAGCCATCTCTCCAGCCCCCACCGTGTCTTTTCTATAGCTATTTTTAAATTTATTTGAAAGAGTTGGGGGCGGTGTCACATCAGGGTCTCTTGCTGCAAATTACACACATGCACCACTTTGTGCACCTGGCTTTATGTGGGTACTAGGGAGTTGAACTTGGGCCTCAAAAAACAAACAAACAAATAAATAAAAAAAGAAATATATGGAGGCCCTTCTAGGTCAGTAGTGGGAAAACCTGAGTTAAAGTGAATTCAAACTCAACAGACAGCAGCTTGTTAGCTAAGTTCATCTCCAGGGACTGTCTGTATTTCCTTTGACCTCCTGTGCATGGGGCTGATTAGACTCTTGAATCTGCTTAATTAGTGGTGTCACCAAGAAAGCCAAGTCCCTCTTTCTGGAACGATCAAATGGTGCTGCTTGTGTTCTGCTTATGTTTGCACCTTTGATTGTGCTGTGTGGGCCTTCAGCTCCGGGACCTCAAATCATCCCAGCAATGTGGTGAATAGCGCTGTTTGGCTTCTTGTCTGACTGCTTCTGAATGCAGCCCAAACACCACAAACTCAGAACTGTCGCATGGTTTACACAAGGAGGCCTTTTGGGGAGGAGATGAGCCAGGGGCTCACGATGGTGAGGCCACTTAGCACCATTCAAGCAGTTCTTAGACCAAAAGGAGAAGCCTGGCAGGGAGGAAGAGAGAGACAGGGCGGCCAGTGAGAGAGGAGGTGTCCATGCTTTGTGCTGTGCCCATGGATCCCTTGTGGGTCTGTAAACTCACGATTGACTTTGCCTTCCAGGGATGTGGTGGAGGTTCTTCTGAGGAACGACGCGCTGACCAACGTGGCCGACTCCAAAGGTTGCTACCCCCTGCACTTGGCAGCCTGGAAAGGAGACGCCCACATCGTGCGGCTGCTCATCCACCAGGGGCCCTCCCACACCAGAGTCAATGAACAGGTCCGGAGATGGAGGCGCTCCTAGCCTCTGTTCAGCCATCCCAGACCAGTGCTCCCTCAGCCCAGTGCCCTCGCCCCTCGAGGGCACCGGCTCCTCCACCTTCTCACTCTCTGGTGTGCTGGGGAAACCATGAGCTGAGGATGCAGTTGCCCAAGCCCTTCAACACTGTAGCGGAAACCTTCAGCTGTTGGGCTTAATTAACTGTAGATTGTTCTTATGTCATCCGTCTGGTAACACAGCCTCCTGTGTTGTGAGCTGTGTTACCTTACCTGTATCCACTGTGCAGGAGAATTTGTGCTAGTGCTGGAGATGAAGTCACAAGTCAGCTTCGTGCAGACGGAGTTCAGAAGTGTCCCCAGGGAACAAAGATTCTTTCGACAGCATCCTCCCAAGTCCACTTAAGAGGGAGTGGACTTTGAAAAAGCAGACATAATTCTTAGAAAACAGAAAGGCAGCATTTAAAAATATCTAGCTGGGTGTGATGGAACACGCCTGTAATCCCATCTCTCAGGAGTTGGAGGAAGGAAGATCAGGAGTTCAAGGTCATGCTTAGTTACGTAGTGAGTTGAGGGCACCCTGGGGTACATGAGACCCTGTCTTAAACAAGAAAGAGGAAGGGGGGGGAGGAAGGAATGAAAGAGAAAGCAAAGAGAGAAGGGAAGGAGAGAAAAGGAAGGATGAGAAGGAAAAAAAATACTCAAACCTGCATTGGTGGTGTACCTCTGTAATCCCCACACTCAGGAAGCCGAGGCAGGAGGAAAAAGAAGCAACAAAAACCTCCTGGACTTTTTTGGTTTTTCAAGGTAGGGTCTCACTCTATCCCAGGCTGACCTGGAACTCTGTAGTCTCAGGCTGGCCTCGAACTCAAGATCCTCCCACCTCTGCCTATTGAGTGCTGGGAATAAAGGCCTGCTCTGCCTTGCCCAGGACGACACATTTCTTCTTTACATTCAGTCTGCGGCTCCCACTCCCCACAGCAAGCGTTCCGGCTGCTTTCTCAGTAAGCATGAGGCCGTTGATTTTGCTGTGAGGAGATTGTTAAATTGCCTGTAGGATTAAACCCTTTTCCTCTAAATAAATAATTAAATTTAAAAGAAAACAGGAAGAAGGGAAGGGAAGGAAATCACCTGGTGGCTCCATAGCAGAGCTCGGTTATCTTGATCTGGAGTGTGTGTGGGTAGCCAGCCGCCACTCCACTGTGTTTTCCAGGGAGGTAAGCAAAGGCCACCAGTGAGATGCTTGTATATACCATTTGTGATGAAAACCACCTCTTTAGAATCTAAGTGGAATTTTCCCCCTGATTTAAATGACAATTTTCCTGGAAGAAATGTACAAAAAGAAGCTTGCTTATAACTAATATCTTCGTTGAAAAAAAAAAAGGTCACTCATTAAAGTCCTCTTCACTTTAGCAATGTTTAGCAACTGTTTCTAATCCTGCCTTTGCCCATATTTGCCTTGGACACCGCTGCTTGGAGTTCTGAGCCACCTGAGTGCGCTAGCTTGTCCTGCTCACACCTGCCTTCCACCTGAAGCGCACGCACATTCACAGGTGGACGCCAGCCCAGTGCTTGAGTATCTGGCAGGCAGGTGGTTGGGGTGCCGCAGAACCTAAGGAGTCCTCTGCTGGCAGAGTCACCAGTGTGGTCCCAGTGCATGCTTGGATTGAAGTGAGGTTTTCTGGAACCCACCTCCTGGGGCTGTATATTGCTTTGATTTATCTCATCCATTTCATCATCACATTTTCTTTCCCTCTCCTTTTTGTAGAGTGCTCTTGAGATCAAAGAACTCAAAAAATACGGCCCCTTTGACCCTTATATCAATGCCAAGGTGTGTACATCACTGCCAGGACTTCCCCGTTCTGCTTCCCCGTGCTGCTCTCCTCTGGTCCTCTCTGCCTTCTGCCCTCGTCCCCTCGGGCTCCTCCCCATCACCCCGACTGCTGATGCTGACTGCTGACTGCTTCTGCCCATCTGCTTTTGGCTTGTCAGGAATGAAAAACACAGCTGCAGCGGGTGGGGTTTTATTTGAAAACCATACTAACTGTGGGGAAAGGCTGGGCTCATCTGATGCAGCAGAAATAGGGAATCAGAAGGAACTGCATTGTGTGCGTAGAGTGCTAAGAAGCCACAAGACTTCTAAGATCATTTAAAGTCAGAAAAGAAAAAAAGAACATTCATACTAAATAGCTTACTTTTAAGTAAGCACATAAAAATTATTAAGTTCTGCTTCCTTGAATTAATTTTCTTCTGTCTGCTCTCTGTATATTTTTTTGAGGTAGAATGTGATTTTCTTCTAGGCTTCAGTAGCCATGGTGGCACATAGGTGACTTTGTTTCTTTCTTTCCGGGTGTTTGTGCCTTTCTGCATGATGCTTCGCAGCTCGACCCCTTCTCTCCAGCCTCACTTCTCTGTCTGTGTAGGCACTGTTGACCTGGGAAAGCTCGTGTTGCAGGCCAAGCAGGGGACTTGGCTGGCAGCTGGATGCCACCACACCCAGCTTGGTCTACGAACCGGGATCTGAGCCGAGGTCCATTCTCATGCTGTGCCGCAAGTACTTTTCTGACCAAGCCTTCTCCCCAAGCCCCTGAGCTGCCACTTTCTGTTGACCTCAAATGAGGTGCTTTTTCTCTGTTGTTCTGTAAAGTGAGATGTTACCACCACCTCTCAGGATGGTCTTGGAGTTTTATTGAGATCACGTCCTTAAAGTAAAGGCACCTGGTAACTAGCGACCCTGCCTTTGGTTCTGGTGGGTTGTGTTTAATGGAACACCACCCAGTCTGTTCGGGCTTCTGGTTTGTGGGGCTGAACTCAGTTGGCTCACATAGCTCAGGTTGAATTCTGTGACTGGTTCTTTGATTCTGTGCACATAAAAGATAATGAGTCTGTCTTCCCTGCAGGAGCACCACCCCGAGGCCAATCTGGTTGGGGTGCCTGAGGTGGCGGCTCTTCTGGAGCCAATGTGGTGCCACTCATTTCCCTAGGTTTGGGCCTAAGTGGGGTCTACTGACCTGGCTTGTGCCTAGGTGTTATTCTGCTAAATTTCATGTGAATACAAAATTCTCTTAGGCACTGGCAAAAACTTAGCAGTCTTATTTAGCTGCCTTTCTGGGAGTAGATGTGACTTTCATGAGCTTTGATGCCCCCTGACATTTGGGGCCTTTCCTGGTGCTGCAGGTCTGCAGGAATGAGACCGAATGTGGAATCCCCTGTTATCAAACATCATCACAAAGCTACAGCAATCACAGAAGTTTTAGGGGAGACTTATTTTCCTGGCCACTTAAGGATAATTTACATCTCAGCTGAAGGGGACTTGAGTTTAAGCAGGCTGACTGTCGTCATATGCTTCTGAACATGTCTGTCTTGGTCATTATAGTCACTAAGACATTTGAATATGTATATATTTAGAGAGACCCCTCCATGGGCACAGCAGGAGCTCTAGCTACTGCTGCAGACTCCAGATGTATGCGCCACTTTGTGTGTCTGGCTTCATGTGGGTCCTGGGGAATTGAACCCAGGCAGGTGGGCAGGCTTTGCAAAACAAGCACACTTTTAACTGCTGAGCCATCTGTCCAGTCCTACCTGGGACGTTTGAAAATAACTTTGTCTTGAAAAAGTTCCCGGCTTAAAAGAGTTAGTAAGAACAACACTGAGCCACTTGTTAACATTTTTCTTATTTGCCTTTTCTCTCTTGTGTGCAGTTTGTGGGTACAGCTCATGGTGAACTCTTCGAGATTAAATTGTTTTAAATTTAGTATTTGTGAGGTCCTCAGCTGAAATCTCCTGAGAACAAAGACATTCATTAGAAAATCCTGATATAGCTGGGTATAGAGGGGAGGCCGAGCGAGGCAGGAGCATTGGATTGGGACAAGCTGAAAACAGCCTAGGCTTCTTCGTAAGACTTTGTCTCAAAAAGCCAGTAAATAAATACAACCCTGACACAATATTGTTATCTAATAGTGAGGCCAGGTTCACGCTATGCCAGATGGTCTAGTAATGTCACTGAGAGCTTGTTCCCCCTCCCCTCTCCATTTGTTTTCTTTATGTGTCTTTCCTAATTAAGACTGTTTCTGCTTGGCAGCCTCTTGGATCCCTGAATTTTCAGTGTTGTTTGTTGGGTTGACATGACTGTAAACCCCGCTTTGTTCAGTGTGGGTTTTTTTTTGTTGTTGTTGTTGTTTGTTTTTTGTTTTTTGAGGTAGGGTCTCACTTTAGCCCAGGCTGATCTGGAATTCAATATGTAGTCTCAGGGTGGCCTCAAACACATGGTGATCCTCCTACCTCTGCCTCCTGAGTGCTGGGATTAAAGGTGTGCGCCATCACGCCTGGCTTGGTTCAGTGTTTGATTTCTGAGAGTGCGGTGTTATTGTGAGGATCAGGAGGAAGTTGAGAGCTGAGGATGTGGCTCAGTGGGCAGAGTGCCTGCCTGGCAATCACAAAGCCCCAGGTTAGATCCCCAACATCACATAAATGGGGTGTGGTGGTCCACATCTGTCATCCCAGAACTCTAGAGGTAGAAGCAGGAGGATCAGAAGTTCAAGGTCATCCTTGGCTACATAGTAAATCTGAGGCTAGCCTGGGGGCACGAAAAAAAAAAAAAAAGCCAAGTGGGGTGGCACATGCCTTTAATCCCAGAACTCTGGGAGGCAGAGGTAGGAGATCGATCGCTGTGAGTTACAGGCCACCCTGAGACTACAGAGTGAGTTCCAGGTCAGCATGAGCTACAGTGAGACCCTACCTCAAAAACATACAACAAAAAACCCACTTTTTTTCTCCAGCATGTGCTCAGTTCTTTTCTTCCATTCCTCTTGATCTTATATGCTCAGTTTCCTTTCTTTTTAGTTAGGATGTTTCTAGAACCTGTACCATTGTTGCTGCACAGAGCCATGGCCCAAGGGTTGTAACATGGGCCTTTGTCAGCAGAGAGTAAGGGTACCTTTGAGCTATGACGAAAGCACCTAGGGATATCATCCTGACTGATTCCAAGACACCATGGAAATGTTTCTGTACAATTTTCTGCTTATGAATAAAATATATATATATATGATTACGAATATGAATGACATCTCCATTAGAATCTTTAGGGGTAAGGAGTATGTGTGGACTTACTGACCATAGCAAGGCAAAATAAAATCTCAGGATGGGTAGGAATAAGGGTTTGTGAAGGCTTTGGTGGCAAGTTGAAGGCCAGCCTGAGCTGCCGTGAAGAGCTTTGGAGGAAATTGGGACATTTCATCTCAAAACCCTCTGACAGCCCAGACTTGAGTAAGAGGATCACTGGAGCTCTGAGGTGTGAGCCCTTACAGTGTTTGGAGGGTATGGAAGGGAAGGGGCTGGATGACTGATGGTTAGCAATCTGTGCCTCTCAGTGGAATCCCACCCTGACTCTACACTTAAGGACTTCTTAACCTGACAGTTGTTGGGCCCAAAGTGGAAACAGTAAGAGAGCCTCTGGTGGTGGTGTGTGTTCAGAGGTGGAGATGTGGTCACCGCAGACATAAACTAAGAGGGTCATAATTACCAGACTATGTCTGTCAAAGCAGGAACAGTCAGATGCTTCCACGCTGTGACCGTGAGCTTAGCTCTGTAGAGATGTGGTTAGAATTTCTCAGCACGAGGCAGGAAACTTGCCAGGCTCGATCAAGATTGTCCCTTTAGCACAACAGCTTGGCGACAGCTCCCTTCATTCTGGTAAAACAACAACAAAAACCACCCAGAAAGCTTTCCTTATATTTTTCCTGCTGCTCTTGGGAGTGGTGGGCTTGCTAGCCACTGAACACAGGGCCTCATGTTCTTCTCTACCACTGGACTAGGTTTTCGGCCCTCTTCTTCTTATTTGGGGAGGTGTTGTTTCGAGGTAGGGTCTCCCTCTAGCCCAGGCTGACCTGGAATTCACTATGTAGTCCCAGGCTGGCCTTGAACTCAGGGTAATCCTCCTACCTCTGCTTCCAAGTGCTGGAATTAAAGGCATGGGTCACCACACCCAGCTCTTGTCTTCGTTTTAAATTATCTTTTTATGTCACAATGCCAGACCTTTTCCAAATGGAATGAAGGACCAGTTAATGTGGAATTTGAGAGGCCGCTTAAACATGAAGAGGCATATTGTGTGCTGCAGAGGAAGCAGGTTTTCCTGGATTTAGTTGGAAGAAGACTTAGACCCGTGTCATGCTCCCTTGAGCTGTAGGACCAACCCAGAGAAACTCTTAGCCTCTTCTATTGAATTCCGCCCAGAAACCACTCTTCCACACAGTCCCGTGAGTTCTGTTGATGTTGTCTTTGTGGCAAGGCGTGAACTGACTCTCCGAGCTTGCTCAGCAAGCTCGCGCCTAAATCATGGAAGTGGACTTGCCCAGTGGGGCTCCAGTGGTGTGTTTGCACAGAGAGCCCCGAGGTTCAGTTCACCCTTCTCCACACTTCTAGGCTGATGTGGAACTGTTGGTTCGTGGGGCTGTGCCCATGGGCCTCCTCACGCTGCTCCGCGGTGTGTCTGTGCGCCTTCTCTCCGCATCTGCTCCTGCCACCGCCTTGCCTGTCCTCCTCTCAGTTTTAAGCTTGGCATTGCTGTCTCCTGGCCTCCTACAGCTGGGGACATTTCTGGGACACTTGGTTTAACCAGGAAATCAGAAGCAGATGGGTTTGCATGTCTAGGTGGCTCCTCTAATGGCACCAGTAGAAACAGAGCAGTGGAAGGTGCGTCCATTTGAGCTGTCAGCTTCTGAAAGGTGCGCAGTGCTGACTGGTGGAGGAGCCCCCTCCAGCTTCGTTTCCTCGAAGTGGCAGAAGCCACTGCATAAATCGGGGCTAAATCTCAAGAATCACGTGAGAGAATTATCTTCCTCAGTGTTTCTCACAACGGAGAGAGCGTGGAAATGACTTGTGTTTTCATTGTGCAACGTCCCTGACCATCACGTGATTGAAGTGACAACCTTTGCTTCTGGAAGTTTCAAGAAGCATGACTGACTGCCTCCCGTTTTATCGCTGTGTAGCTTGAATAAAATTGGCACCAGAGGAATTTGGATGGAGGGCAGTGAGTGCTAGCTACATTTAAACATCTTGCTCCACTCACACCACCATTCCAGCACCTGGCCCTTTCAGAAGTGCTTCCTGGTGTGGGCTGCCATCTTACCAAGCACAGGGTCCTGCAAGCCCCATGCCCCAGCCGGTGCCTCCCTCCTGGCAAAGGCCGTTTGCTCATAACCCAAGAGCAGTGTCAGGCTTTGCAGGCCCACTTGCATGCCTCCTCTGCTGACAGACCCTTTGCTGCATGGCTTGTGTGCCATGCGTGCACGCGTGCGCGCCAGGCTTCCCAGAACCACACAGATGGAGAGAATAAGTGTGAAGTCAGCTGAAGTTGACAATGAGAGGACCCTGCAGACAGGTCCTTCACAGCACGCCAGTGTTAGGGAGCATTCAGACTTGATTGTTGGGAACGGTGCCTGGACCCTGACTTGCATGAGTCCCCGAGTATTGCTGCTGATTTTCTCATTGACTTCTCAGTGGGTTTATGTGCGTCTGTCGTAGGCAGATGTCCGCTCCCCGAGCTCGCTTTCTGATGCAGTGTGCTTGTTCACCCTCCAGAACAATGACAACGAGACGGCCTTGCATTGTGCCGCGCAGTACGGCCACACGGAGGTGGTGAAGGCCCTCTTGGAGGAGCTCACAGACCCCACCATGCGCAACAACAAGTTCGAGACTCCTCTGGACCTGGCCGCGCTCTACGGGCGGCTGGAGGTGGTGAAGCTGCTTCTGAGCGCACACCCCAACCTCCTGAGCTGCAACAGCAGGAAGCACACGCCCCTGCACCTGGCAGCCAGGAACGGCCACAAGGCCGTGGTGCAGGTCTTGCTGGATGCTGGCATGGACAGCAACTACCAGGTAGCAGGGCAGATGCCATCCTGGCGGGGGGGGGGGGCCTAGTTGGGTTAGAGAAGGGCACAGGTGCTGTGCTGCTGGGCTGTTTGTATCGAGCACGTTTCACGTCACGTTTGGATGCTTCCATTTGTCAGTTCGTTTTATATGACATGTTGGAGACACGAGCTCCCTGAGGAGCCTTTCAGGTGATAGCTGCTCATTAAACCCTGAAAAGATGTACTGAAAGGGGGCTGCAGAGATGGCTTATGGGTAGACTGCTTGCCACACAAGCTTGAGGACCTGAGTTCAGATCTCCGGGATCCATGTGAAATGGTGGTATGCGCCTGTATCCAGCACTGGAGAGGTGGAGACAGAATTCTTGGGGCTCGCTGGCCAGCTGGTGTAGGGGGATCGCGAGAGTGACTAGGGAAGACACCTGACTCTAGCCTTCACGTGCACATGCATGTACATGCATCCACACCTGTACACACGTGCCCACACATGAACACACACACACACAGATGTGCCCATAGACTCTCTCTCTCTCAAAACCAGAAACGTTCCTTGCATCCTCATGTCTGGCTTTCTGTACTTTTCAAAGCCCCAGTAACCAAGAAGACTTAGCAGTGACATCTTCCTTGTTAGCCTCCCACTCAGTCAGCGTCCCCTTCAGCTTGACAGTCACCCCCAGGTGGGGTGCCAAGGTGCTGTTCTTCTGTCCCCTCTCTCCAGGAAGGCAGAGTGTGGGGGTGTTTCACTGGTGGGTGGCTCCAAGAGCAGTGGGACTTCATGTGTGGCCTGCTGGTGGCACACCGATGACCTTGATGTATGGACCACGATGGAGGTTTTGGACATTGACAGAGGGCTCTGTGTGGCTTATTGGCTGTGTCCCGTTTGTCATGTGAAGTCACACGGAACCGTTCTCATGACATCCTGCTGCGCTCTCGTTTGCTTTCCAGACGGAGATGGGCAGTGCTTTGCATGAGGCTGCTTTGTTTGGCAAGACTGATGTGGTGCAAATCCTGCTGGCTGCAGGTGAGAGGTCAGCCGCGCTCTGGTCCTGCCACGCACTGGGACGGGGTTCTCCCCAGTGCCCGTGTGTGGTTAGCAGTAAGCTGGGTTGTGGATGGAAAATACCATCCTGCTGCTTGGGACCCTTACGGGGCCTGGAATTTGGTCTTCTCTGAGGCTGACTTAACCATGCTCACTCCCCTGGTCCTCCTGGTATCCTTTCTAGGAATCGATGTCAACATAAAAGATAACCATGGACTGACTGCTCTTGACACAGTCCGGGAGCTGCCTTCTCAGAAGAGCCAGCAGATAGCAGCCCTGATAGAAGGTAAAGGTGTCACTCTGCCTGGGGACCTGGAACAGGATGCTACCTGCAACGCGATACGTTTAGTGCAGCAGCTGCTGCTTTTATGCGTTTCCCTACAGATCACATGACTGGAAAAAGAAGCACCAAAGAAACAGAAAAGGCCTGTGTGGCCCCTCCTCCTCTCCTGTCCAGCACGGACTCCTTAGCATCAAGGTCTCAGGGTGAGGCAACTCCACCGCCAGGAAAGGGGCCCAGAGTTGGACATTCTTGGCCAGAATGGAACATCTTAATTCAAATAATAACTGCCAGAGGCTGTGAGGACCTCATACGTTGAGGTTCGGCTGCTGTAGGAAGTGTCATTGAACACAGCGTAGCTCCGACCATGTGTGTCCGTGTTTTATCTGCTTTATGTTGTCTGGCGCTTGCCAGCCCTTCTGGGATATTGGGAGGATCACCTCAAGATGAGTCCCATTCTGGCGCACCGTGGTGCCCTGGGCACGGCCACCCGCAGCAATCTTTAATGTGTGTGTATCTGCTGTCTGGTAGACGTGTGCTTGGCCCGGATGCTGAAGTAGGCGGCTGGCCCAGCTGTCGCCAGCAGGGTCCTTTCAGGTTTACTGAGCAGTCTTTTGGGTCCATGGTATGATGGATGACAGAGACAAAATAAACCAACTGCCATGGGCCCCAAACCGAAGGCTAGAACAAAGCAACGTGAACAGTGAAAAGGGAAAGAGGCTTCCTGGTCGGTGTCCTGTCTCCTCCCCGCACCTTTGCCCTTGTGAGCTGGAAAATTGGATTCGGGAGCCTGAGGTTGGGAGCCCTCCAGCTAGTGAGCCTGGCAGCCAGGCAGCATGCACAGAGGCTCGCTCCCTCCACTCTGCCTGAGCACATGGGGCGTCCCCTCAGGATCACTTAGGGGTTTGGCTGTGCTTTGCCACCTTTTATGGGCTAACTTTATGTTCACAAGGTGCTGAGGTATCTGGGGATCCTATAGAGGCGAGGGATCCCTTACATTTCAAGGGTCTCCTTTTGGTGCTACTGGGGACCAGACCTTGGGCTCTCTGCATGCCGAGCAAGTCCTACTGCCGAGCTTCACCCTTGTATGTTGAGTTAGAAAAATCTGTGTAGCTCAGGGTAGGAAGAACAGCTGACAGTTACTCCTGTCCCTGAAGCACAGTGACCCTTCCCACTGAGGGTCGGTGACCGCCAGGTTCCCACTGCTGTGGAGGCTTTGGCTGGAACTGACACTCACCCTCCATCCTCTTCCTCAGGTGATGTGGATAAAGCAGTGACAGAGCTGATCGTGGACTTGGACACCAATGCCGAGGAAGAGGGCCCCTATGAGGCCCTGTTCAACGCTGTGTCCTGTCATTCTTTGGACAGCATGGCCAGTGGGCGATCGTCCGACCGAGACTCGGGGAACAAGGAGGCTGAGGCTGCAGGAGCTCGTACTGCCCGGGCAAGGCCGGTACGGGACCCAGGCCTGAGCCTCCCGGGCTGTGCAGGCTGCATGTCCCTTGCGTTCACTCCCTCTTCATGGGCTCTGTGGTCGGTCTCTTCTGCTCCGGGTATTAAGTACAGGTCGCATTGAGGTAGAGGTAGAACTTTGGTTTTTCCAAGTTCCCTAGATCCTGCTTGGGTCTTCCCATTCCCTCTTTGACCAAGGACAGATTAAAGCCGTGTGTTGGTTTTGTTGTTTTCCTCTGGAGAGCTGAAGGGCGCTCCTGTCTGCTTCTGGCACATGCTCACCTCCTAATGCCATTTGGATTTGGGCAGGCCCTGGTTGGTGGGAAGGGGTGTTGCAAGGCTTAACATAGACAATATGTGTATTGGCTAGTCCTTTTTTTTAAAAAAAAAAAAGTAGTTTGGTCTTTAGATTATTAGCTTTTTAAAAATATTTATTTATTTGAGAGAGAGAGAGAGAGAGAGAGAAAAAAAGAAGCAGAGAGAGACAGAGAATGGGCACGCCAGGGCCTCCAGCCCTCTTGTGCATCTGGCTTTACATGGGCACTGGGGAATCGAACTCAGGTCCTTCTGCATTGCAGGCAAACGCCTTCACCACTAAGCCATCTCTTCAGCCCCCCCCCTTTTTTTTTAAATTGTTATTTGCAAGCATATCAATAGCACCTTTTTGAGCTTGGTTGCATCAGGGCCTCCAGCCACCGCAAATGAACATGGGTACCAGGGAATTGAACTCCAGCCGTTAGGCTCTGCAGGCAAGCTCCTTAATTGCCGAGCCATCTCACCAGCCTGTGAGTCCTGTTCTAGCCAGTGATAACACCTTCCCCAGCCACTAATAGGATGAGAACAGCCCTGTGTTCCTCTTTCTTCTACCTGGTGCTTGCTTTGGCTTCGAGTCTTGTCCATGGGCCTCAAAGCTCCTGTCTCCTTCTCTACTTCCCCAGAGTTAGCCTGCAAGCCTCGGCTTGTGTCCCTGTCCTGACCACCTCCCTGCCCTGCCAAGCATCGCAATGTGAGGTTTGGGTATTGCCTGTCAGCCATCCTGGCTGCTGCCCCAGCAGGATCCCCTTGCTCAGCACCTTGAGACATATTTTTGGACATACATTACTTCTCCCCGTTGGCCTTTCCTTTCCTCCCCAGTCAGCAGAGGCCCTCCGGATGCTCAGGCGGCCCCGTCGGGAGCCTGGTGTTTGAGTGTTCTTTGTGGTGGGCTCGTAACCCTGCACTGCTGTGTCCTGACATGGGCCCCATATTTCAGTGTGGGTCTTGGAGTTCACTGCTTCTGTTGCAGCTCAGCAGAGAAGGCCTTATCAAGAACTGCGACCAGGCTCCATGTGAGTGGTGAAAGCAGGCGCATACTTCAAATGCCAGGAACAAATTTAAGCAGGCCTGCCCAGCTGTGGAGGAAGGCTTTGCTCTAAGTGATAATTACAGGTGATGCCCACTAGGAGGAGCCAGAGCCTTTGCAAGACGCTACACAGGCCAGCTGAGGTTCCAGTGATTGAGAAGTCCCCCTCTCCCTTGATTGTGCCTTAAGTAGAAGCTCATGCCTCCTGGGGTGCATGCTTTTTGCTCTGTGTTGTGGCTGTTCTGTTCTTCGTGGCCCTTGGTAACTAACTGTGTGTGGTCAAGGCTGCCTCTTGGTCAACACGATATACACAAGTGGACTATCGTCGTCCCAGGCCCCTGGTCCAGTTTCATCTCAAGAGGTCTGTAGGCAGTTTGGTTTCCTTCCAGCATCTCCTCGCCCTCTGTGAGTGGCTCTCATTTTGTTCTTTCCAGACATCTTTGGCCTTGCGAGGCCCCTGGGATGGATTCTTTCTGTTGTGTGTTCATTTGTTCCTGTGTCCCAAGGTTGGTCTCTGCTACAGGAGTGGCCGTCCCCTAGGCTGAGCCCCCACCAGGAAAGGTGGGGACAGTGGGCCTTACTGAGAAGTGTGATCTAAATTGCTTTGTTTGGCTTGAGCGCACAGACCTGTTCTGAAACTGCTGCTGTTGGGCTCCACCTGGCTCCAGGGGCTGTGGATTCCGAGGATCCTAGGCACCAAACCTCCAAAGCGTGAAAAGCAGCTCTCTTTGCAGATTTCTCTGGGGACTCTTGATTGTTAACCTTCACATGTGCCCCAGCTTTCAGAAATCCTGCTCTCAGAAGAGAGGGAGGGAGGGAGGAAAACAAAACCCAGAGCAGCCAGGTTTGGGAGGCCAAGATAGGATCCTTGTGAGTTCCAGGTCAGCCTGGGCTAGAGTGATACCCTGCTTTAGCACAGTGGCAAACTAACCCAGCCCCTCCCCCTTCAGTAGGAAGCCTGGTTGGTGCAGACCACACGGATGAGCTGCAGGTGTGGTGGCAGGTCCACAGCGCTCAGCTTGCTCCCTGCCTGAACCGGTCTGCGTCTGGTGCCCCTGGCCCAGTGCCCCTCTTCAGTGAGTTTCTTGCACTAGGGTAGGAGTTGGCAAACTACAGCCTATCAATAACCTGTTTTTGTTAATAAAGCTTTATTGGAATCCAGACACAGCTATTGCTTGTTTATTTGTCTGAAGCTATTTATGGACTACAACGGCAGGGCAGACAACAGATTGATACTTCTTTTTAAAGTGACAGGATTTTCATCTCCTAATGATAAAGCACCCTTGATTCTGGAGGGGAAGCTGTGTTTCCCAGGCTGGCCTGACCTCCAGGGCCCAA
>PVHP010043676.1:0-14379 GCA_004024765.1 Zapus hudsonius
TTTTTTTTTTTTTTTTTTGGTTTTTCGAGGTAAGGTCTCACTCTAGTTCAGGCTGACCTGGAATTCACTATGTAGTCTCAGGGTGGCCTTGAACTCATGGTGATCCTCCTACCTCTGCCTCCCAAGTGCTGGGGTTAAAGGCGTGTGCCACCATGCCCAGCTGTAAGCACCTATCTTTAATTGCTGGGTCATCTCCTCAGCCCTACAAAAGTTTTAAACATACAAAAAAATTAAATGTATAATAGGTTAAAATTGTTAATGTTTTCCTTATTTGGTTTGATGATGATGATGATGATGATTATTATTATTATTATTATTATTATTTTGTGGTAGGGTCTCACTCTAGCCCAGGCTGACCTGGAATTCACTATGTAGTCTCAGAGTGGCCTCAAACTCATGGTGATCCTCCTACTGCCTCCTGAGCGCTGGGATTAAAGGCGTGCGCCACCACCATTATTATTATTATTATTTTGAGACAGGGTCTCACTTTGTAGTCCAGGCTGTTCTGGAACTTACTCTGTAGTCCATGCTGGCCTCGAAACTATGATTATCCCCCTATACCTCAGTCATCCAGTAGTAAGTGAGCCACCGCTTATAAGCAAGCAAGAGCCTTTATAAGTACATAGCTCATAAAGGTGACAGTAATCCTCAGACATGTCATTTTGCTTCGCATTTATGGTGTGGGCTGCTGCTCTGTTTTTTTTTTTTTTTTTAATTGTGAAGCCTGGAATAGTGGCTCACACTTTTTTGTTTTGTTTTTGTTTTTTTCAAGGTAGGGTCTCGCTCTAGCTCAGGCTGACCTGGAATAATTCACTATGTAGTCTCAGGGTGGCCTCAAACCCACGGTGATCCTTCTACCTCTGCCTTAGACCTGGGACTAAAGGTGTTCGCCACACTAGGCTGTTCTTTTTTATGCTGTAAAGTAAGATTTCCTTTGTGTATGTCCTGTGTGTGTTGTGGGGGGGGTGGATACATGTGTGTGAGGGAGCACAGAGGACAGTATCTGGTGTCATTTCGTAGGTGCTTTCTACCCTATTTGCTTGGGGTCTCTCACTTACCTGAAGCTCACCAATTAGGCTAAACTAGCTAGATAGTGAGCCCCAGGGATTTGCCTGTCCCTAGGGCTGGGGTTACCAGAGTTTGTCACCACGCCCAGCACTGCATGGATACTGGGGATTGAACTCAGGACCTCAGGCTTTCAAAGCATGCACTTTACTGACTGAGCTATCTCTCTTGTTCCCATGATTTCCTTTTTTTTTTTTTTGGTTTTTCGAGGTAGGGTCTTGCTCTAGCCCAGGCTGACCTGGAATTCACTATGTAGTCTTAGGGTGGCTTTGAACTCACTGCCTCCTACCTCTGCCTCCCGAGTGCTGGGATTAAAGGCGAGTGCTGGGATTAAAGGCGTGTGCCACCACGCCCGGCTCCCATGATTTCCTTTTTAATGCCGGAGGGATTTTTACTGTTTACATCAAAGGAAGCCCTCTCTGGACACGGGACACATGGCACTGTACATCAAAGGGTGCCACTAACCCTGCTATTTGTACCAGAGGATGCTATCAGTGAAAGTCAGTTTATGGCCATTTCTGGTGTACTGATAATGGCATGTTCCAGATGATGCCCAGGAAGCAGGTGGCTGCAGAGACCTTTTGTCCTTTTCCTTTTGTCCTGCCTGTCATCCCCTCTCCATCTCTCTCGGAGGGGTCAGGAGTTGGCCCTTACTATCTGTGTTTCTTCTGCCAGCAGTCTGTTCACAACTGCTTCACTGTTGAACATGAGGCTTTATCTACAGTTCTCTTCCTTCTGAGCTCAAACCAAAGTCACCCATAATGGTCCATGTATCCTTTTTCTAGCATGCACCTACCTGTAAGCCTCTACCCATCACCCATTTCCAAACCTGCTTCCACATTTTTAGTTATTTATCACAAAAACTTTCCCATTTCTTAGTGCCAGTTTTTAAAAATCTTAGTCCATTTGGGCTGTAACACAATGCCATAAACTTAGTTGATTTTAAGCAATAGAAATTAATTTTTCAGCTGGGCGTGGTGGTGCACGCCTTTAGTCCCAGCACTCGGGAGGCAGAGGTAGGAGGATCGCCATGAGTTCAAGGCCAGCCTGAGACTACATAGTGAATTCCAGGTCATCCTGGGCTAGAGTGAGACCCTACCTCAAAAAACCAAAAAAAAAAAATTAATTTTTCATATTGTTGGGGACTGGAAAGTCCAAGACCAAGGTGCTGGCAGTTACTCGAGTATTAGGTCAGGGTGCCTGATTGGGAGTTGCAGTGGTCCAGGATCAGCCAGCCACTTGCCGCACTCAGACAAGAGAGACAAATGGTTGTGATGGTCTCATTGGGAAGACTGACCCGAGGATTGTCTTTAGGGTGCAGCAGTAGTTTGGTGATTGTATGGATTATAGAAAGAGAACAATGGCAAGAGTCAGGGGCACTGTGCAGCTGGTAGTTCTGGTCAGGTTCTAATCTAGTTGACGATTATCCTGTGTGTGTGTGTTGGGGGAGTTGTTGCTGATGTTGGGGTGTAGGCCCCATTTCTTTTGGGGAATATTTATCTTTTAGATCTGTGCTTGTGAATTTAAGATAAAATGAGGGAAAGAATAACTAAGAAAAGAATTGGTCAGGCCCAGCATGGTGGCACAGGCCAGTAATACCAGTTCAGTAGTTTGTACCAGCCTGGACTTACATAGGGAGTTTAAGGGCAGCCTAATGAGATTCTGTTTCACAAAACAAAACAAAGCAAGAATGGGCCAGAGACACAACAGCAATAGTGATGCCAGTGATTGGGTCCTGCTTTGGGGCTGGGGGATTGGTTGGCTTTTAGAAAGAACTGTCAAATTTTTAAAACTTGTTAAGGATATTACTCAGGAAGTTGCCATGCTCCTCCCTATCTTCTATCTTGGCTTTAGATTTAAATCTTTTATCCAAACTAGAGGTATTTACCAAGTTTCACTTTGTATGTGATTTACAATTCAGAAGGCAAGAGAGCATTCTGAGATTAATGTGAAATGTTTTCCCTAAAGTACTTAGACCTCTGAATAATTCATGTTGTCAGACTTTAAGGCCTATAAAACACAGTCATTGCCTAACAGGTTTATTATGGTTAACTTGAGTAGAAAATTGTATTCAGCTTCCTTGGCAAGCTTTGCCCCTGCAGTAATTATAAAGGTCACTGTGGCCCTCACTGGATTGTGTTCTCTCTTTTTAAAAAATATTTATTTATTTATTTATTTTTATTATCCATAATGAGATACATTTAATGAACAAATAATGACTTGTTATCCCCATTTCCCCAATGCCCCTCTTCCCTATCCCCACTCAGCTGGATATCCTCCTCCGTGGGCAGTCTGGATCAGTCCATGGGAGTAGGGGATTATGGATATCCTAGGAGCCAGCCCAGTTCCACCTGCCTTAGTGTGATGTTACTGAGGGGGTCAATGTCTCTGGATATTCTCCTCCACCATGGCTCTTACAATCTTTCTGCCCCCTCTTCTGCTCCATTTCCTGAGTCATGGTGGGTGAGTATTAAGGCTGCTTTATTGTTGAGGTCTTAGGGGTCTCTGTACTTCTGCTTTAGGTTGTGTTGAAAATTGTTGGTGTCTGGCTGGCTTTTTAAAAAAATATTTTTATTTATCATTTGCAAGCAGAGAGAGATGTAAGAGAGATAGGCAGAGAGAATGGTGTGCCAGGCTGTCTAGCCACTGCAAGCCATCTCTCCAGTTTCCTTTTTCTCTTTCAATATGACCTACAGTGTTCCTCTAAATTGGGACACTATTTTTGCTTTCTTGTTCTTGCTGTCTTCACCATGGTGAAGAGAATATAACCTCTTTCTGAGAACTGAAATGAGAAAAATGCTGTAAAACTATTGTAATGGACAGCAATTCAGTGTCATAGTCCCAAGCACAGGATGCCAACTTCAGTGAAAAGCCCAGTTTTCCTCCTTGCCAGCTACATGACTTTGTCTAATTAACTATTCTCTTAACTACTTGTGTCTTGGGCTCACAGGTTATATACTGTGAATGTGACCCAAACATTTATAGATGATAATGTCATGATTCAATGTCAAGACCTACAAACCAGGGCTGGAGAGATGGCTTAGCGGTTAGGGCCTTTGCCTGCAAAGCAGAAGGACCTGAGTTCAATTCCCCAGTACCCACGTAAAGCCAGATGCACAGGTAGCACATGACTCTGGAGTTTGGTTCTCTCTTTGCCTTTCTCTCTCTTTCTCTCTCTCTCTCTCACACACACAGACATAAATAAATAAATATTTTTAAAACCTGCAAACCAACATAGAATAGTAGTAGCTGCTTTCATGTGTTATGAGAATTGAATAGAGTGGTATTTTCTTATGAAAACCAGGTATGGTGACTCATGCTAGTGATCCTAGCACTTGGCAGGCTGAGGGAAGATGATCACCAGTTCCAGGCTAGTTTGGATGGACTACATGGTGGGTTCCAGGCCAACCTGGGTTATATGGTGAGACCTTGTATCAAAACACCAAAGCTGGTGCACACTTTTTACAGGATCACTGTGAGTTCAAGGCTACCCACAATTCCAGGTCAGCCTGGGCTAGAGACCCTGGATCTCACAAAAACAAAAACCAAAAAAAAAAAAAAAAAAAAAAAAAAAAAAAAAAAAAAAAAAAAAAAACCACCGAAATGCAAAACAAAATGAATTTTTCTGAGAACCAAATGGAGAAGTCTGTAAAGAGCCGCTTTTGTAAACTGCTGGGGGAAATGCAGACTCTACTTTTGTTTCATCTGAGTCAGTTTTGTTTTGCTCTGGTACAGATCTAGTATCTTGGATAGTCCTTAGTTTTTATGTTTATTTACTTAGTTTTGGTTTTTTGAGGTAGAGTCATACTCTAGCCCAGGCTGACCTCCAATTCACTATGTGGTCTCAGGGTGGCCTCGAGCTCACATCAATCCTCCTACCTCTGTCTCCCAGACTTTCTTTTTTTCTTTTAAGGTGGGATCTCACTCTAACCCAGGCTGACCTGGAACCCACTATATAGTCCCAGGCTGTACCTGAACTCCTACCTCTGCTGGTATTATAGTACACGATTTGGGGTAGTTCACTGGGATTTAAGGTGCAAGCCCAGTTTTTAACAATTTTTTTTATAATATTTTATTTATTCATTTTCAAGCAGAGAGATTTAGAGAGAGAGAGAGAGAGAGAGAGGCGCACCAGGGCCACCACCTTGTGGGTCTGGCATATGTGGGTACTGGGGAATTGAACCCGGGACCTTAGGCACTGGAGGCAAGTGCCTTAACCGCTGAGCCATCTCTCCAGCCCTTTAACAATTTTTTTAGTGCTAAAAGGTAATTAGCCATTGTGGCACTTGTGAGGTAGAGGCTGGAGTATCATGATCCAAGGTCTGTCTCTGCTGTATAGTGAGTTAGAGGTCAGTTTGGACTAACAGCGACAAAAAGTAATTAGCATTTAAAAAGTGTTAGCTGAAAGCAGGGCATGGTGACACACACCTTTAATCCCAGCACATGAGAGGCAGAGGTAGGAGGATTGCTGTGAGTTCAAGGCTACCCTGAGACCCTATCTTGAAAAACAAAACAAAACAAAAAAGTGTTAGCTGATTTCTGCACTAGGTGAAGACTGAGGTTTGTTGCTCTGTCTGGGAGTATTCAGAACATGCCCTGGAGGAGGTTTGTGCTGATTTAGGACCCATCTCCTCTGCTACTGGGCACTCAGTAATCCCAGGAAGATAGGGAACAGGGATGACCACCTATTTGACACTCGGGCTCCTCCATAGTTTCTCCTTGAGATTCTTAGTTGTTCTAAGGGGTACCCAAGGTTATCAGTACCCCTTCACTGCTGACAGCCTCTAGTATCCCTGTCCTAAGCCACTCTTGCAGATTTCAGCTGTCTTCTGTGTATCTTCAGTCACATCAGCTATGTTACATTCTAACTAACCCTCCTCGCCCACTCTCCACAGTTGTAGGGTCTTGCTCGCACAGGCTGACAAGGCCTTGTTTTTGGCCAGTGGTTTCTCAACAGTCTTTGGGCACCCAGCCAAGAAACCTGAAGACCGTTCTTAACTCTTTCCTGCCTATTGCTAATACTTATTTAATATTTGTCAAATAAAACATTTTAGCTTACACATTCAGTTTCTGTTTGCATTGTTAGCATCTCCCTGTCTAAAGCACATACCTGGGCCATGTTCCTCCACACTGCTACTGCCACAATTATCTTTCTTTTTTTTTTTTTTTAATCTATTTATTTGAGGGGGGGGGCAGACACAGAGAGAATGGGCGCACCAGGGCCTCCAGCCACTGCAAATGAACTCCAGACACGTGCACCCTCTTGTGCCATCTGGCTTTATGTGGGCACTGGGGAATTGAATTCTGGTCCTTCTGCATTGCAGGCAAACGCCTTAACCGCTAAACCATCTCTTCAGCCCAATATCTTTCTAAATTACAGATCTGACCTTGTTACTTCCTTGCTTACAAACCTTTGATGATTTCCTGTTGCTTAGAGCAAGGATCTGCAGTGTAACCTGTAGGCGGTTCTTGCTGTCCAACTGTTTTGTGAAGAGTTTTATTGGAACACAGCCATGGTCATTTGTTCACACTTTGCATTTGGCTGCTTTGAATCATTGTGACAGATCACCTGGCCCACATACCTGAAGTGTATTCTGTCTAATTCTTTACAGATAGATGCTTGGCTTACAGGATAGAATCCAGACTGAAAATAGGCTGAAAAAATCTTTCAGGACTTTGTCCCAGACAGGTTAGTTATTATCCTCTAAAATACCTTAAAAATCTAGCCTATATTCTTCTGGGTATATATATAATTTTGAATTTTGAATTTTTTCATTTAACAAACTTCTATTAATACTTCAATTCATAGCTGTTTGTTCTTACTCCATTAAACTTTAATCATCTTTCTGGCACCCAGTATTCTATATTTCTATGATAGTGCTTTAGAAAAATTATCATGTGACTGGTTAGCTCAGTTTGTTAGAGCTTGGTGCTGATGAAAAGTCATAGCACATTGTATATGTGTCTCTATTATGCCACACACACACACACATATATATATATATATTTTGTTCTTCTTACAGTGTCCCTAACTAGACTATAAATTGATTATCTTAATCATTTCATATGCTCAACGCCCACTACAAGTAACATTTAGCAACTAGTGAAGAAAGAGATGGAATGGCTGGGAGGTGGCTTAGTGGTTAAAGGTGCTTGCTTGCAAGGCCCACTGTCCCAGGTTCAATTCCCCATCTACCCACATAAAGCTGGACAGGTGATCATTTGCAATAGCAAGTGATAAAATTTAAACTAAAATTTTAAAAAGAAAGGGACGAATATACAGTGTTATAAAAGCTATAATCTCAGGTTCTTTCTGTGTGTCTCTCAAATAAATATATTTTTAAAATCTGTTGTTAATTTTTATTTTTGTCTTTTGCAAGTGTATTTTCTCTCTTAAAAAAAAAAGACATTTTATTTATAGAGAGAGGGGAGGGAAAAAGGAAAAGAGGAGGGTATGAGTACATACCAGGGCCTTTGTCCACTGCAAATGGACTGCAGATGTGTGCACCACATTGTGTATCTGGCTTTACATGGACCTTGGTGAATCTAACTTGAGCTGTTAGGCTTTGTAAGCAAGTGCTTTTAACTGCTGAACCATCTCTCCAGCCTAAGCTGAAATTTTTTTTTCCAAGGTAGGGCCTCCCTCTAGCTCAGACTGATCTGGAATTCGCTATGTAGTCTCAGGGTGGCTTTGAACTCATGGTGGTCCTCCTACCTCTGCCTCTCGAGTGCTTGGATTAAAGGCTTGCACCACCACACCTGGCTCTAAACTGATTTTTTTTTTTTTTGTTTTTTTGAGGTAGGGTCTCACTCTAGCTCAGGCTGACCTGGAATTCACTGTGTAGTCTCAGGGTGGCCTTGAACTCATGGCAATCCTCCTACCTCTGCCTCCCGAGTGCTGGGATTAAAGGCATGCGCCACCACGCCCGGCTATAAACTGATTTTTTTTAAAGTGACATTTTGACAGTTGAAGCATTTAAAATGCCCTGTAAGGAGGGCTTGTATTTTCTTTTATAAAGAAAAGACCAAAGTACAATTGCGCCAAAACTAGCTTTGTGAGGGGCTGGAGAGATGGCTTAGCGGTTAAGGCACTTGCCTCCAGTGCCTGAGGCCCCTGGTTCATTTCCCCAGGACCCACATAAGCCAGACCCACAAGGTGGTGGCCCTGGTGCTCGCTCTCTCTCTCTCTCTCTCTCTCTCTCTCTCTCTCTCTCTCTGCTTGAAAATGAATAAATAAAATATTTTTAAAAAAACTAGCTTCGTGAACCAGTGAGTTTAGAGTTTATTGGGATTACTTACATGCATGGAGCGATGGAGCGGGATTATTTACGGTAAAGCAGCCACTTTGATGGGGACCCCAGAGCAGCTTGCACCACTATGAAGTCTCATCTCATTCTGGACGATGACTTCCCCGTGGCAGCTTCATGGAGCTCCTTGTCCCTGTCCAGGAGTATGAGACCCTCGAGAAGTAATCGAGAATTACTTCAGTGGGGCTCACTATGTCGGGGTTATCCTCACATGTTGGTCCTTGTGGGGTGCAGCCCGTCTCTAACAGGAGGCCAAGCCACTTGCTGCCTAACTGACTGGCGGAAGCTGGGGTGTAAATTTCCTTCCCTTTGTTCTTCCTCCTTTTCATGGCCTCAGTCCATTGACTTTACTCAACTTTTCTGTAGATTTTTAAATTACAGCAATTTTTTTACCTTTTCAGAAAGGCTTTGCTGTCCATTTACTAGGCCTTTCTATTGTTAAGACCTTGTACATTTTCGTCATAGTTGTTACTTGTTTAAATTGCTTTCCATGTTCTTGTGTCCCAACCCATCCTGCCACCCAGTTTTAGCCCCAGGAGGGATGAGATCACATAAATCAGTGTGTGGAAATACATATTTTCTGCTTATAAAGCTACTCATAATAGGTTATATAAAATTTTAAAAAAGATTTTATTTATTTGAAAGAAAGAGGCAGACGGAAAGAGAGTATGGGCATGCAGGGCCTCCTGCCAGTGCAGTTGAATCCAGACCCACACACAATATTTTGTACATCTGGCTTCACGTGGGTACTGGGGAATGGAACCCAGGCCATCAGGCTTTGTAAGTAAGTGCATTTAACTTCTGAGCCATCTTTTCCAGCCCCAGAAATGAATTTTATAATAAACTTCATATGGGAAATGAATTTCATTTTGTTTTTAACCTTCAGGCATTATTTCAAATTCATGGTGACCTTCCTTATACTTGACTTTTAATGACTTAATATTTAATTTGTCACTAATAGTTCACTAAAATGTTGAAGGATATCTTGATCAAATGTGCCCAATTGTTGTAGTTAAACACTGGCTGACCACCTTGTAATTGTGGAGATACGGTGTTTGGGCGGGTCTGGTACAACCTAACTTCAGAATATCTCCCATGTGTGGACACACACACAAATAATCTCAGTTCTCTCAGCCATACAGTTAATTCCCTGGCATCTCTCTACACCTGCTGCTTAGGGAATGCCAAGAATTAAAAGTGTTTGGGGTTTTCTGTCTATAACTTACTCCTTTCTGGGACTTACCCCCAAGTTTCCAGCCGTCCTGATATCTTAGGCCTGTTTTAGCTTCTCTGTCACCCATACACTACCTGGACTGGGGTGGGAGCTCTGCACTGCTCACAAGGTCAGATTTCCTTCATTGTCCGCCTGCCTCTCAAAAAGCAACCTCCTGGACCCAGCACTCGGGAGGCTAGGTAGGACAGTCACTGAATTTGAGGCCGCTAGCTTGGGCCTACAGAGTGAGACTCTGCGTTGAAATAAAAAAACAAAAGAAAAAAAAAGCAGTCTCCAATGTTTTCAAATAGTGTTTTTTTTTTTTTTTTCTCCTTTTAGAAGTTGTGTTTGTACTGAATGACCTATTTGGGCACAGTCCGTTTTTTAAAATTCCCATAAAGCCTGGTGTGGTGGCACAAGCCTTTAATTCCAGCAGAGGCCGAGGTAGAAGGATCGCAGTGAGTTAAAGGCCAGCTCCATGGTAAATTCCAGGTCATCCAGGGCTAGAGTGAGACCCTACATCGAAAAAAAAAAATCCCCATAGTTTGCTATTTTTATTTTATACACACATATATGTATGTATATGTGTATGTACGTATGGGCATGCCTGGGTCTCTTGCTGCTTTTTAAGGGAAGGCCCATCCTGCTTTACATGAGTGGCTGAGAATTGTATTCAGGCTTTGCAAGCAGGTACCTTTAACTGACGGGCATCTCCTCAGTCCCTCTTTTCTAATTTAATTAATTAATTAATTAATTAATTTATGGTTTTTCGAGGTAGGGTCTTGCTTTAGTCCAGGCTGACCTGGAATTCACTATGTAGTCTCAGGGTGGCCTTGAACTCATGGCAATCCTCCTACCTCTGCCTCCAGAGTGCTGGGATTAAAGGCGTGCGCCACCACGCATGCCGGGCTGGAAATTTATATTTGTATTTTACCTTTAAACCCGAAACATAAAAATCTCGCTTTCTGGAATCTTTTTTTCCTAATAAAAAATATTTTATTTATTCATTTTCAAGCAGAGAGAGAAAGAGAGAGAGAGAGAGAGAGAGAGAGAGAGAGAGAGAGAGTAGAGAGTGTGTGAGTACACCAGGGTCACCACCTTGTGGGTCTGGCTTATGTGGGTACTGGGGAATTGAACCCAGGGCCTTAGGCACTGGAGGCAAGTGCCTTAACCGCTGAGCCATCTCTCCAGCCCTTTTTTCTAATTTTTAAAAATTATTTATTGTGAGTGTGTGCATGCACGTGTACCAAGGGCTCTTTTTAGTATTTTAAATTTTATTTTTAGTACTGGAGAGATGGCTCAGCGGTTAAGGCACTTGCTCCCAGTGCCTAAGGCCCCGGGTTCAATTCCCCAGGACCCACATAAGTGAGATCCACAAGGTGGTGGCCCTGGTTCTCTCTCTCTCTCTCTCTCTCTCTCTCTCTCTCTCTCTCTCTCTTTCTCTGATTGAAAATGAATAAATAAAATAAAATAAATTTATTTTTATACATGTGTATATATGTATGTTTAAGGCCATGTATGTTTAAGGCCAGAGGATGATCTCTAGTGTCATTCTCAGGGAGAAGCCACCCACCTTTTCTGAGGTGGTCTGTCATTGGCCTGGAGCTTAATTAGGCTAGTCTGGTTGGCTAGAGAGCCCCCAGGATCCTCTGTCTTCAATTTCCCAGTGCTGGGATTACAGTCATGCACCATCATGCCTGGCATTTTTATGTGGGCACTGGGAATTGAACCCATGTCCTCATGCTTGCAAGCAAGCCCTTTACTACTGGCTATCATCTCAGCCCTACTCTGCTCTCAACAGGTCTTTATTCATGATATTTCTATCCTTTATTATCTATTGCTGCATTCTAGATGAAGTCAAAGGCCTAGGAGTTTAAAACAAACATTTTATTTAACTTGCTGGGTTCTTTGGTTTAGGGATTTGGAAAGACTCCAGCCAAGATAATGCGTCTGGCACCTTACCTGGAATGGTAGCTAAGATCACCACCACCTAGAAGTGTCTTCACTCACATATGTTCTTTTATTTTTTATTTTTTATTTTTTGGTTTTTTGAGGTAGGGTCTCACTCTAGCCCAGGCTGACCTGGAATTCACTATGTAGTCTCAGGGTGACCTTGAACTCACAGCTATCCTCCTACCTCTGCCTCCGGAGTGCTGGGATTAAAGGCGTGCGCCACCACGCCTGGCTCTTCACTCACATATCTGGACCCTCTGTCAGACAGAACATGCATACATGCTTTCTTCACAGCATGGTAGACTTAGAATTTTTGCATGGTGACTCAGGACTCTAGTATTAGTGGTCCAGAGAACCAAATGGATGCTGTATTCCTTCTGTGACCTAATCTTGGAAGTTGCATGCAGAAATTTCATAGCACCCCTTCCTCATTTAAAAACAATTTATTTATTTGCAAGCAGAGAGAAAGAGAGAGAGAGAGAGAATGGATACGCCAGGGCATCTAGCCACTGCAAACGAACTCCAGATACATGTGCCACTTTGTGCATCTGGTTTTATGTGGGTACTGGGGAATTGAACCAGGGTCGTTAGGCTTTGTAGGCAAGCCCCTTAACTGCTGAGCATCTCTCCAGCCCCCCTACCTCATTTTGTTTGGCCAGTCTCTATTGTTGACTCAAATTGAAGGGCTGGTAGAAGTAACATAGCAGTTTCCTGCTTTGATCATCCAGTCCTTATTGTTGACTCAAATCAAGGGCTAGACATGGACACCTTTCAGTTAAGAGAAGTGTCAAAGACTTTACAGACAGGGTTTCTGTTTTTGCTTTGTGATGTCAGTGACTAAACCCATGGCCTTCAGCTTGCATGTCCTCTATCCTTGAATTGTTGCATTAACACCTTCAGACTAGTGCTAAAACCAGCGCCCCCTTGTGTCTAAGAGCAGTACTACAAGAGGTACTCTCCCCCCCTCCCCCCCAGTTTTAATAGATTAAGGCCTTTAAGTAAATTTACTATTAAAGTTTTTTTTTTTTTTTTTTTTTTTTTTTTTTGGTTTTTCGAGGTAGTGTTTCACTCTAGCCCAGGCTGACCTAGAATTCACTCTGTAGTCTCAGGGTGGCCTTGAACTCACTGCAATCCTCCTACCTCTGTCTCCCGAGTGCTGGGATTAAAGATGTGCGCCACCACACCCAGCTAAAGTTTTTTTAAAAAATCTTTTCTTTATGTATTTGCAAGGAGAGAGGTGGGGGAAGAGAGGGAAGACAGGCAACACACTGCCAGGGCCTCTTGCCACTGGATGAACTTAAGATGCATACACCACTTTGCGCATCTGGCTTTATGTGAGTACTGGGGAATTGAACTCAGGCTGTCAGGCTTTGCAAGCAAGAGCCTTTAACTGCTGAGCAATCTCTCCAGCCCTACTATTAAAGTTTTAAGAAGTAAAATATTTTCACCTCCTAAAAGCATTTCCTTATGTTGATTATTTTTGTTTGTAGGATTTATTATTTGATGAAAAATCAATGCATACGGAGTAAAAATGGCAGGCTTCCTAGATAATTTCCGATGGCCAGAATGTGAGTGTATTGACTGGAGTGAGAGAAGAAATGCTGTGGCTTCTGTGGTCGCGGGCATATTGGTAAGTGAGGTGACATTTATGCTCGTCTTCTTAAAATTTATATTGACAGCTCTCATAAATATAGACAATAAACCACGATCGTTTCCTGCCCCACCTCCATCCCCCCCAAACCCACCCTTCATTGAATCTCTTCTTTCCAATTAGTCTCTTCTGTTTTGATGTGATCATCTTTTTCTCCTATTATGAAGATAGTGTAAGTAGGTAGTGTCAGGCACTCTGGTGTCATGAATATCAAGGCCATTTTGTGTCTGGAAGCTTGCATTGTAAGCAGTCTTACTCTTCCTTTGGCTCTTACATTCTTTCCACCACCTCTTCCGCAATAGACCCTGAGCCTTGGAGGGTGTAATAGAGACATCTCAGTGCTAAATACTCTACTGTCATTTCTTTTTTTTTAATTTATTTATTCATTTTCAAGGAGAGAGAGAGAGAGGAGAGAGAGAGAGAGAGAGAGAGAGAGAGAGAGAGAGAGCGCACACCAGGGCCAGACCCACAAGGTAGTCTTATGTGGGTACTGGGGAATTGAACCTGGGGCCTTAGGCACTGGAGGCAAGTGCCTTAACCACTAAGCCATTTCTCCAGTGTCATTTCTTTCTCAGCACTATGGTGACTTTTCAATTACTCCAGTGATCACCATTATCTGAAAATAACCTAATCAAACTGAGAGTGGCATTAATATACAAGTATAAACATAAAAAAGTATTTATGTGGCAGTTTGGTGGGCATAACATATACATTTAGACAGATAACAGCAGGTGTTATTAACCTATGGCTCATGACTTCCTTGACTAGGTCTTTAGTACCAAGTATGTATCCCTCCCATGGAGTGGGCCTCTAGTCCATTTAGAGAGCTGATAGTTCCCCCATAACAGACATGCCACTTTTGCACCACTTGGCACTCTTGGCCTGGCTGGCCAATCTTTTTTTTTTTTTGCGTTTAACTATTTTTTTTTAAATATATATTTATTGTTCATAATGAGTTACATTATTTAGTGGGCAAACCATGCGTTGTTATCCCGAATTGGGTTTAACTATTTTATGTATATAAATTAAACATTTATCTACTTAACAAAGTATTAAAGGTACATACAGAAACTATGATTTATAAAATATTCAGTAACAAAATTTTCTTAATAGTTCTCTTAGCAAAAAGTGTACCAAATTTATTGCTGAGAAAGTAATGCTTTGAAATATTAAGTACTATAAGACAAGGT
>PVHP010043677.1:0-14408 GCA_004024765.1 Zapus hudsonius
TTCCTGAGTGGGATTTTTTACTTAGAATAGTTTTGGCTATCCGAGGTCTTTTGCCCTTCCAAATAAATTTAGAGATTAGTTTTTCTATGTCTGTGAAGAAAGAGGTTGGGATTTTTATCGGCATGGCATTGAATCTGTAAATTGCTTTTGGCAGGATTGCCATTTTTACTATATTGATTCTCCCTATCCATGAGCATGCAATATCTTTCCATCTTCTCACGTCCTCCTCTATTTCCTTCTTGAGTGTTTCAATATTTTCCTTATATAAGTCCTTTACAACCTTGGTTAGTGATATTCCAAGGTATTGGATTTTCTTTGAGGCTATAGAAAATGGGACAGTCTTTCTTATGTTTTTTTCTGTCTGCTTGTCTTCTGCATAAAGAAAGGCTACTGATTTTTGTGTGTTAATTTTATATCCTGCCACGTTGCTGAAGGCATTCATCACCTTCAAGAGGTTACTGATACTATTCTTTGGGTCTGATATATAAAGGATCATGGCATCTGCAAAAAGGGATAGTTTGATTTCTTCCTTTCCAATTTATATTCCTTTTATGTCCTTCTCCTGTCTTATTGCTTGGGCTAGAACTTCAAGCACTATGTTAAAGAGCAGGGGTGAGAGTGGGCAGCCTTGTCTTGTTCCTGAATTGAGTGGGAACTCCTTGAGTCATTCCCCATTTAAAATAATCTGTGCTTTAGGAGTTTTGTAAATTGTCTTTATTAAGTTGACGAATAGGCCATCTATGCCTATTCTTTCCAGAGCTTTGAACATGAAGAGGTGTTTAATTTTGTCAAAAGCCTTCTCTGCATCTATTGAGATAACCATCATAGAGCTGGTGTACTTCATGGAATACTTTCACTTCTCCATCTATCACGAGGGATAGCTTTGCTGGGTACAGTAGTCTAGGTTGAAAGCCATACTTCTTTTGGCCCTGAAAAGCATTATTCCAAGCCCTTATGGCTTTCATGGTTTCTAATGAGAAGTCTGAGGTAAGTCTGATGGCTTTTCCTCTGTAAGTTACAGTTTGCTTTTCTCTAGCAGCTTTGAGTATTTTCTCTTTGCTTTCTATGTTAGGCTTCTTAATTAAAATGTGTCTTGGAGAATTCCTCTTCATGTCCTGTCTGTTTGGAGTCCTCTGGGCCCCTTGAACGTTGAGTGGGCTTTCTCTTGTCAAATAGGGAAAGTTTTCTTGAATAATTCTGTTGAAGATATTTCCTATGCCCTTAGCCTGAGTTTCTTCTCCCTCTGGGATCCCCATGATTTTAATATTGGGCCTCTTTATGGTATCCCATAGATCCCTCAAATTTTGCTCACTTGATTTCTTAAATTTATTGAAACCTATGACATCTTTATTAATTCCTTCTGACTTGTCTTCAACTTCTGAAGGTCTGTCCTCCAGATTGTCAACTCTGGGACTGATTGATTCAAGGGAGGTTTTTAACATCTCATTTTCATTATTGGTTTCTGCTATAATTTTGTTTATAGTCTCCAATTCTTTGGTGAGATCCAATTTCCAATCTATTTTTGTTTTTGCTTGGTATTCCTGATAATCATTTTTAAGTTTTCTTAAGTCCTCATCAAATTTAATCAATTGATTGTCTAGTTCCTCCCTTAGTTGATTAATCTTCAGTTCACTTAATGTGTTTCTGAATTCATTCGTATTTCTCTCCATTAAATTCAGTCTGAAGTCTATGCTTGAGTTAGAAAGCTTCATCTCATTCATGATTTTCTCATAGTTTCCATATCAGCCATTAACTGTTTCATGTTTGCATTGCAGTTGTGGTCAGGAGTTATATTATTCTCTCTTTGTGATTGTATATGTGCTGCCTCTACTTCCTTGCCACTTTCCTGTTCCATAAAGGGAATAGGGGCCCTGATTTGGGGAGTTCCTTCTTTGATTTATGTGGGGTTTTCCCGTTAGTTTCTGCCCATGTCCAGGTAGGGGAGTGGGACTCAGGCACCCTGGGGAGTGATATTCAGCCCACTTTACTTCTTGGAAGTGGCGCGTGATCCCTGGTACTTGCAGAGACCGCCTGTGCCCTCCTTGCAGGTACCTGTCTGAACCCGCCTCTGCCGAGTTTCCCAGGCAACTGCCTGAGGTCTGGGTCTGGCCCTGGAACCAAGCTATGTCAGGTTGCCCATGGATCGCGTCTGTCTGTGTACGTGGGGGGGGGGGGTTGTCGAGAGAAGCTTGTCTGAGGATCGGGTGCTGGAGTGTGGGGAGCCCTGCGAATCGGCGGCACAGTCGCGAGGGGAAAATGGCGGGAGCTTGTGGTGGGGGAGGGTTCAGCTCTGTGTTCCCCTGAGGAGCAGAGAGCCTCTAGGGAACCCTGTGGTGGTCCCAAAGTTGGGGAGAGGCTGGGCCTGGGTTCAGGTCCGGCTGGGACTCGGGGCCTGGATCCCAGCCGGAAACTCAAACCTCCACCAAGAGACAGCCCATGCCCTCCTGGCAAGCATTTGCCCGAGGTCCGCCCCAGAACCAAGCTAGGTCAGGTTACCCAAGGATCGCGTCTGTCTGTGTACGTGGGGGGGTCGTGGAGAGAAGCACGTCCAAGGATTGGGTGCTGGACTGAGGGGAGCCATGCGAGGGGAAGCTGCTCAATCGTCGGCCGTGAGGGGACAATGGCGGAGCTTAGGGTAGGGGAGGGTTCGGCTCTCCGTTCCTCTGCAGAGCAGAGAGCCGCTGGGGAACCCCATCTGCGCTGGCACAGGAGTTGGTGGGGAGGGAGGGCCCGGGCTCAGTTCCGGCTGTTGTCCAAAGTTTGGATCCCAGCTGGAAAATCAAACCTTTACGGAGAGAGTCCTGGCAACGCTGTTACTTGTCTACCATCTTACTCCGCCCTCTTGCTCCGCCCCCCTAATTTTCTTAATTAAACCAGGGGAATTTTTTTCTGAAATTGCAATCTAGATGAATGTCTCTATCATCTCAGATTGTTGTAAAAGACTCTACTGTAGATTGGGTGATTTACCAACTGCAGAAATTTGCTTTCACAGTTCTGGAAGCTCCCAATTGGAGAGTCTTCTCAGTCACAGAAATGCCAACTGCAGTTTGCTCCAATGGTGAAGGAACTGTAAGAATGCAAGGGTTCTGCTGCCATGAGAAGCCAGCTTGTTCTCTGGTTTCTCCTCAATGGCCACTAACCCCATTCATGAGGGCTCCACCTTCATGACCTCATTACCATTCATTACATCATTACCACCTTTATTACCTCATTACCTCGTAGCATCATCAGAGTGGGTATGATGTTTTGAATGTTAACTGTTCCCCACAGCTTCATGTGTTTTTGATTAAGCCTTATACTTGACCCTTAGCTGGTAGAGTACTTGGGAAATGGACCTTGCTGGAGAAGGTGTGTCACTGGGACGTGGACCTTGGGGTTTTGTAATCTAGCACCCCTTTGCCAGTGTTATGCTTACTCACTCTTGACACTTCCTCCCAGTTAATGTGACAAGATATGACAGCCTGCTGTGTGCTCTTGCCATGATTTTTCTACCATGATGAAACTTTTTATAAGCTCACATCTATAAACTGAAATAAGCCCTTTCCTTCCAGAAGCTGCCTTTTGTTGGGTGTTTTGTCCTCTCTAAAAAAGGGGTAACTGCTCCAGGACTGTTGATGCAGTGAACATGACTATGTGGTTGGTAGTCTTCTAGAACTGATTTGCAGGAAGAATATAGAAGGATTTGGAAGTTTGGATTTGAGAAGCTTTGTAGTGATAAGGACAGAGCCTAATTGGCTATGTGGGTGAGATGTGAAGGATCTAAATGCAAAGATAAGTGTGGACTGTGAAGGCTCAGCTGTGAGTTTTTCAAGGGGATTCTGGGCTCTGGGCTGGAAGCAGTTTGTGTGATGATGTGGCAGAGTCTGGCTATGTTCTGCCCATATCCTGAGAACTTGAGCAAAGTTGAATTAAAAAGTCATGGCCTCAGGGTTTGGTGGAGGAAAGTAGAGAGCAGAAAGAGTTTAGCACAGAAAGAAATGAACGCGTCAGGCTGGAGACTGCAGCCACTTCAGTTGCAATTATTTGAGAGGTCACCTCCTTTGAGGGTGACCAGCTGCTCACACTGGGACAACAGGATGGAGAGGGCCTCAAGGAAGAATGCCAAAGGAGTTTCCTGCTCCTCAAGTTGGGCATTATTCCCCATGGGTTAATAAATTTGTCAATGTCACTCACCTGTAATTATTTATGAAGTATAACAGTATAACAAATGCAGGAAATAGAGAGTCATTGGATTGCCACAAGATTCTGGAGGTGGCTGCCGAGGTTTGGTGATGTGAAGCACGGTCAGAGTCTCTAAAGGAGACCATGGCATGGTAATTGTATGGTGCTGTGAAGATCAACCATGCAGCTGATGGTTTTCTGCCTTGCTTTGGTCCAATGTTTTCTTTCTCTTTTAAATTTTTTTAAATTTAAAAAATTTTTCTCCTCTCTTTTAAATGGGAATATTTACTCTGTGCCATTATATGTTAGAAGTATGTAACTTGTTTTTTGTTAAGAGACTGTCATGGGTCTCACAAGAGACTTTGAGCTTTTTGTTGGGGACTTTTAAAGATGAATTGAATGCATTTTGCTTTATGAGATGTCTGGGTGTCTAAAGGGGTCAGGGACAGAATGTGGTGGTTTGAGTGAAATGTCCTTCATAGAGTCAAGTGTACTGATAAACATGAGGAAGTTTGGGGGCCTTTGAGAGGTGGATCATGCTGGGGGAGGTGTGTAACTGGGAGTAGGCTTTGGAGTAACATAACTAAGCTCCAAGCCCAGTACTCAGACAACTTCCTTCCTGCAGTTGTGGAGATGTGATGCTTTCCTGGCTGTTTGCTGTCTGCTATAATGAAACTTCCCCTTGAAACTGCAACCCAAAATAAACCATTTCCTCCTATAATGTGCTTTGGTGTTTTGTCCCAGTAATACCATGTGAAGGTAACTATAATGTTGTTGGAGGTGGGGGTGGTACTAGACAATCAGTCCAGAACACTAAACAAACTCTTATTTGGTTAATTTATTTATAATTTTTGTCATGTGTGCTGGCATTTATAATGTGTTGTTTTAGATGATTGGAGAAACAAAAAACTAGTCAAATTATAAGCCAGTCTACTAAGCACTATAAAATACTTGGGATCTCAAAATAGTGTGGAGAAATATGTACATCAACATGCATGTTTAGCTACAGCCTTGCAGCAGCATGCATTGTATTTAATGTTTCATCTTTGTGATTCACGATCAACGAGGTGACCTATTTATTAATGAGGGGAACAATTGGTGATATATTCCAGTGGTATCATTAAAATTCAAGAGCTGCTACTAAGGCAGGCTCTTGGAATAACATTTCATTAATTGCCCACATAGTTTGCAATCAGTAGCTAACCCCTAATTATTCTGAAAGTTCATCCTGAGCATGCATTCCTTAAAATAAAACACCATTTTTTCATGCTGCAAAAGGAATATACAGCCATGGTAGAAACCACACAGAATATGGAGTAGCAGAAATGATTAAATAAGAGTCATATGCGAGGTTTTTTTTTTTCCTGAAGATCAGTTCGTTAACATTTGTAATATTCTTCTGGTCCTTTTGACATGTAGAATCATGACGATATTCTTTCTCTATATAGTACATACTTTTTTGTAAATTTCTCTTTTCCAACAGTATTTCAGAAATGACTTTTTTCAAATTTGTATTTTTTATTAGTTTTCACATAATTTGAATTACTCCAACATGTCCATTGCCCTTTTCTGAGTTTTGAACTTGTATTATGATGACATGAAGATTATTATACAGAGTTCTTGGCTGTGAAGAACAGACAATAACACTGGCTAAATTTCATAAAAAGGAAGCCTACTGAAAGTTTGGCACCACAAAATATAGGGGAGAAGATGGGCCACCCAATGTCAGAAAACAGAAAGGAAGTGCCACTCTCAGGAAGCACTAGAATTTTCCTCCTAAATATGTCCACATTTAATACCCATGTCTACCAGCTTTCTTGCAGAATCTCTTCTGCTTATTTAGGTTTGAGTCAAGAGGACATCAATATGAACTGGAGCTCACAATGCGGAGAGATAAGCAATGCAAAGACTGGAAGCTGGAAGGGCTCCTTCTGGTGGAAGCTGAGTCATAATCTAAAAGAGCTTCATCTGTGTGCTGCCCTGGATCACACTGAGACAGGCAGGCTGGCATTTCTCAGGTATCACTGTGTGGTGGTTTGAATCAGATATTTCCCATAAATTTATGTATTTTGAACGCATGGTCCCCAGCTAATGGCAACTTGGAGATGAAGCCTCTCTGGAGGTGTGGAGCTAGGGGTGGACCTGGAGGTTAAGCATCTAGCTTGCCAGCATTCATTGGCTCACTCTCCTGCTACTGTTTTCCATCTCCTGCGGCAAGGCTCTTATGTCTAGTGCTCTCTCCTGACATCATGAAGCTTAGTCTCAAGACTGTAAGCCAAAATAAACCCTTTCCTCCCACCAGCTGCTTTTGGTTGGTTGTTTTGTCTCCATGATGAGAAAGTAACTACAATATACTATGGTTGGAGCACACATTTACGGAGTAGAGATTTATCTGGATGGTAGGAATTACCACAGCAGCCTGCCCTGTGGACTGAGAAGCAAGGGCTGGGCAAACTACACATGAAATGTCAACACTGCGTCCATGTGGAATTAGAGAGGGGTGGAATCCATAACAAGGAATTCTAAGATTTCCTGGCTCTCGAGTGTTTTTGCGGAAGATCCAGCTTGCTCACCCTCTAGCCACTTTCCCTTTGCTGGACTGATGCAGGATGACTCTCTGGGGTTAGGTGAGAAAATAGGCCATTTAGAAAAGCTGTCTTTTACTGAAGTGAGTGCATAGTGGCATTTGGCAGTGTACTGTGAAGGGTTCTCCAGAGAAGCAGAACCAGTAGAATGAATACGTATTATGACAAGTGATTTATTAGATTGCCTTATGCAATAGGGACTAGACCCAACAATGGCTATCCACAGGCTGGAACCCAGTAGCTTCTCTGTCCACAGGCTGGAGAGGATGAGAACCTGGAAGCTACTCTGTCCAGAAGGCTGGATGCCCCAACAGTCTCTATCTGATGCTGAAAGCCTGGAAGATTCCTAGAGAGCTGCTTGCAGAAAAAAGCAAGTTTTCCGCCTTCTCACAACCAGCCCCAGCATGGTACGTGAATCACAAAAGTCCCTGCTCCCTTCTCTACCAGGACAAATGGTGAGAGCCATTAGGGTTGTCCGCAGTTTTTCTGAGAAGAGGGGCATTGTGCTCTAACATCCTAAGTGTCTTCTGGTGCTTGAAGTTAGACAAGTATCAGCCAGATTGGAAACCAAATAGTGGTTTTGTTTTGATTGTGGACCTTTTTTGAAAAGTTTCATATTTACAGAGAAACTAAACAGAAAATAAAATTCCCATTTCCTCTCCACCTTCGTTTCTTCTACCACGAAAAGCTTGCAATTAGTGTACATCCACAGAACTCAGTATGGAGATTTCTCAAAGAACTCAGATCATCATGTGACCCAGCTGTTCCACTCTTGGGTACACACCCCAAGGATTCCAGTCAGCATACTGCAGAGATACATGTACTGCTCACTATTCATGATACTTAGAAAATGAAACCAACCAGCCAGATGTCTACCAACAGAGGAACAGAGATAGAGAAAACAAAGCATTTGTTCACAATGGAATTTGATTCAGCCATAAAGAAGAATGAAGTTATATCATTTTCAGGGAAATGTTTCATGTTAGGTGAAATAACACTAACTCAGAAAGACAGACATCACATTTTTTTTCTCATGCAGACAGAAAGTCATGAAAGTATAGGAAGACCATTTGGGAAGAGGCTGGGGACTAGCAAGAGGGTTGGGGAGGATGAAAGAGAGAGGTGCCAACAGACCAAACCTGCCGCTCCCATGGGCCCCAAGGAGAGCTTTATAGTTCAGGGGCTGCCTCCAGTGTGGCCAAGAGCAGCCCTGGAAGGAGCTGGGGCTTTAAGGGTTTTCAGTCAGGAGGAATACTGGGCCAGGAAGGAATTGCTTCCTTAGGTGTGTTCTTCCTTATAAGGAGAGGCATTCAGGTCCCCTCAAAGGGCTGATTATTCCAGGGAATAGAAATTTGACCTTTGGGGATTATCAAACCATGGCCTGTCAGTGGCCATTTTGTTCCTTCAGCTGGCCCTGGTGGCTCTGCTGACAGAGACAAGAGAGGGTAATGGTTGGTAAGATGAAAGTATATTTTATACATATAAGAGCAAACAAAATCATGAAACCCATTTTGTACAGTTAAATGATTGTATGAGGGCTGAAAAGATGGCTTAGCTGAAATGCAGAAGGACCAGAGTTCGATTCCTCAGTGCCCATATAAAACCAGATGCACAAGAGGGCACATGTGTCTGGAGTTCATTTGCAGTGAGTGGAGGCCCTAGCATGCCCATTTTCTCTCTCTCTCTCTCTCTCTCTCTCTCTCTCTCTCTCTCTCTCTCTCTCTCTCTGTCTGTCTTTCTCTCTCTCAAATAAATAAATAAAATATTTTAAAAAATGATTGTATGAACAAGGAAACAACTCTTTCTTTTTGAGAATTTATTTATTGTTACTAATTAGACATACAGTATTGTGACAGTTAATTCCTTCAGGCAGGTTCTACAGGCCCCCTCCCCTTGAGTGGGAAGTGTTTTTAGCCAGAGTTCAAACCTAGGTGCTAAAACTGATTGGTCAGGTATGGACCAACCAGCTGGCTCTCTGCTCACCTGGGGCAGGGAATACTCATGAACAGATGATTCTGCCTCTTCTTCCCTCACACGGCCTAGCAGAAAGATGTTAGGTAAGGGCCTCTTAACCATAGCCTAATGGCTGTGGTGAGGGGCTGGATTTCTTCCCCACATGGACTTTTCCTTCTCATGATCTTTCCTTCTTTTGCTTGTTTGGCTGAGCAGCACAGATTCTGGTATTTTGTTAAACCCTCTCCCACGTGCTCTCTCCACCCTGGTGGCTGGGGATCTCTAGCTTCCCATTTTCTTTTAATTAAGATATGGGCTACTTTCCCCATCCTAGTCCCGAAAACCTCTAACTCCAATCTGAAACTACAATCTTATGTGTATGATGTAGAAAATGCTCCCTATCTAAGTTTGTCCAATTCTTTATCATCAGATTGAGGTATGAACTCTGGGGGAGGTACAAGGATTATGATTTTTTTTTTTGGTGTGTGTGTTGGTGTTGTTGTTGATGAGGGGGACAATGTCCCCACCATGACTCTTACAATCTTTCTACCACCTTTTCTGCAAATTTCCCTGAGTCATGGTGGGTGAGTTTTAAGTCTGCTTTATTGCTGAGGTCCTAAGAGTCTCTGGATAAACAACTCTTCTTTCATGAAGGTGGAAGCTCTGTGTGGAGGAGATGTCATGGCTGCTCAGGGCCTTACACCCCAGTCCTTTTTGCCCTGGCCTCTTGCTGGATTTTTGCAATGCTTGCTCTCTCAGTCCCTTCTGTAGCTGGATGGTGACTCTTATTGGCTTCCATCTCTCTCATAGCTCCCTTGTCATTATCTATTGCTGAATGACTTAAAACCACTCATATTTGTTAACGGTATCTAAGGCTCAGGAGTTGGGTGATTTCCTGGATTGTGTTTTCTCCATCCTCCCCTGAGAGAAGAAGGGAAGCCCCAGTCATCCACCCTTGCCAAAATCCCCTGCAATGTCCTCACAGTGGCCTGACCCACTGCAACCCTGAGGCTATGTTCTGGGGATGGGGATAAGGGGGTCTCACTGCATAGATACTGTTCTTGCCCTTGACTGACCCACCTGTAAGGAGACAAAGCTCTTCTCCCACTTCCACTCTCACTCCTCCTGCTTCCAGTGCTCTGCTTGCTTTCTTCCCCTGCCAGGATTGCTTGGCATCTGTCATTGTCTTCTGCCTGGATCTCCTAGAAAGCTCATTCCACTTCCTGCTGTATGCTCAGCACCTCAGACACAGCAAACCTGCAGGAAGATCAAATTACATGAATGGGCTGAGAACAACTTAACAAGTGAGTTGACTCAGGACCTTGCATCCAGGTGAATGAAAGGAGACAGACAAGGGTAAGAAGTTTGTTTTTAAAATATGTTCATTTATGTATTTGCAAGGAGAGAAGGGGGAGGGAGGAAATGCATATGCCAGGACCACGGCAAATAAGCATTCCAGATACATGTGCCATTTTGTATATCTGGATTTACATGGATCCTGAGGAATCAAACCCATGCCATGTGTTAAAAGCAAGTGCTTTTAACTGCTAAGCCATCTCTTCAACCCATATAAATTTATATAGATTTCATATAAATCTCCAGTGAGCATCTTTCAAACTCTGATTTGCTGAATGCTCTCACACTGTAGGTAAGGTTATTCTTCTCATGACAGACAGAAAACTGAAGTCCAGGGACATCAACTACCTAAGTATCACAGCTGGGAATTCCACCCACAGACACCCCTGGTATGCTAGGGCTGGGCAGTCCACACTTCACCATGGTCCTTCACTGTCTTTCTAGGTGTGGAAAGGCCCCACATCTGGGGCACACCTGGGATTTTGGGAAGGGTGACAATAGGTTCAGGCTGGCTGGGGTTTATTTAAGAATGAGGAACATATGAAATGTGTCCAGAGAGGTAGAGCTGAAAGCAGCAAAGTCATTCAGACTGGTGGAGAGTGAGCAACAGTTTATTGTCATGGCTGAAGCCCTGACTTCAGTGATATGAACTGCTCTAGGCTTATTTCTCTCACTACTAAGTGGAGAAGGACAATTGTGAATGTGAAGAAGGAGGTAAACTAATAATAAATCTGAATGAAGGTCCCTATAGATACATTTGTAAAAAGTTGTATTACTTTATAAGTAAATATCTCCTGCATTCCTTCTCTTGTTAGCTGATGAGATGTCTTTCCATCTTATGCTATTTAATTCTTTATTACATAGTAAGTTTTAATGTCTGAAAATGCAACATTGGAATTTTTGTTGCAGTGATGTGGATGGAAAAACACTGAAACCAGGGCTTTGCACATGCTAGGCAAACTCCCTACCTCTGAGAACTACACACTTGGCTTTCTGAGATGGAGCCTTACTATGTAGCCCAGACTGGCCTGGAGTCTGCTGATCTTCCTACCGAGTTCTGAGTTCTGGGCTAACGAGTGTACATCACCATACCCAGCTGCATCAGAACTCTGGAAAAGATGACCAGAAAGGAACCATGTGAATGGGCATCTAACTACAAATCATGTATAATAATGGCCTGCTCATTCAAAACTTTCAAAATTCAATTTTTCTCAATAGCTTTCTTTTTTTTATTTTATTTATTCATTTTCAAGCAGAGAGAGAGAGAGAGAGAGAGAGAGAGAGAGAGAGAGAGAGAGAGAGAGAGAGAGAGAGAACACACACCAGGGCCACCACCCTGTGGGTCTGGCATATGTGGGACCTGGGGAGTTGAACCTGGGGCCTTAGGCACTGGAGGCAAGTGCCTTAACCGCTGAGCCATCTCTCCAGCCCTCAATAGCTTTCTTGAGGCATAATTTATACCTATAAGCTTCATCCAGTCTATTGGGTTGTTTTATTTAAATGACATATTTAGTGCCAATAATTAGATACATTGTATGAGTAAATCATGTGGTGCAGCCCCCATTTTCCTCCTCTCTGTCCCCAACTGACAGGGGACCCTCCTTGGTGGGCATGCTGGATCAGTCCATGGGGTAGGTGGTTAAGAGTTATACAAGAGGCAGCCAGATTATTTTTCTTTGTGTGTTGCTGAGGGGGGGGGGCAATGAGTCTAGATATTCTCTTCCACCATAGCTATTATAATTTTTCCACCCTCTTTTTTGCTCAGTTCTCTGGGTGAGTTTTAAGTCTGCTTTATTGTTGAGATCTTAAGAGTCTAAACTTCTGCTTTGGGTTGTGTTGGGTATTGTTGGTGTCTGTCTCCATTGTCCTTTTATGGGTTATCTGACTTGCTGTCATGTTAGGTCTCTTGTTTATCTCATCATTTTTCTCATAGGTTTTGTTTTTGATAGGTTAGGGGTAGTTCATCTCCTGCCTGGATGTAAGCCAGTATCCCATGTCTTGTTAGTGGAATTGGGTTGTCCATGGTTCTTGCTGCCTTCTGAAAAATACAGAATCTTCACTGGAGAGTGAGATCAGTATAGGATAAATAAGACAAACATTGTTGATTTGGCAAGATTCTAATGGGTGTAGCCTCTCTGTAGAACTCTGGTAGCAGGAGTTTCCCTTGGATTTTGGGCTCTTGGTCCCCATAAGAGTTTTCTATGGATCCCATTTCCAGTTAATGCTTCCTTGCCACTGAGCATAGCTCTTAGCCAATCAGTAAGCCCTTGATTACCCTCCTAGGTTTAGCACTACTGTTGTACAGACGAGCACTTCTTGACTTGCTGGTCTCTTCCATATAGCAGTGTGCTCAGCACTCTTGTGACATCAGTCAGTATTGTATATCAGTGGCCTTTGCTTTCTCCAAATATCATTGACCTATTTCCCCTGGAAGCTCATGTAGTGCTTTCCAACACTACACATGCTACCATCTGGGAACTGGATACCATTCAAGGTCTCTCAGTGTTGTGTGATGACACTCTGTGGTATCTTCAGCAATACGGTCTTATTTTTGGCCTGGGATGGGTATTCAAGAGCTTTGACATAGCCTGCCTTGCTTTAGGGACTCCATGGGTCTCTTTGATCAGTATGGTAAGTAACCAATGACTGGGACAGGGAGTTACAGGCCAGAGCAATTTACCTTGGGGTTAGGCTTCCTCTCACACTTTTCATGGCCCCTCTTAAAGGCAATGCCCACAGCTGCCTCAAGAGCTTACTGTATGAAAGTAAATATTTTATGGTACTGATTCATTACTGGTTTAAGTTATTGTATAAGTCCCCCCACCCTCTAGTTCCTCCCCCCCATTTCTTCCATCCCTTTTGACAGTCTCTCCATTCACCTGTCGGGTTTGCTTAGTGTTTAAGCTTAACCTAGTTAGGAACCATATATGAAGGAGACTATGCATTGTTTGTCTCTTGGTTCTTGTGTGAGTTCGCTAAGTATAATCTGCCCCAGTCTGTTCACTTTTCTTTAAATTTCATTATGTCATTTTTCCTTACATCATGTAAATGTACCACAACTTTGATATCCATTTGACCAGTGATAGGCATTTAGGTTGATTCCAATTATTAGCTATTATGAATTGAGCTGCAATAAACATGGTTGAGCAAATGTCTCTTTGGTTGTACAAGTATGCACTCCCACCAGCAGTGAATAAGGGTTCCTCCCCCCCCCCACATTCTTGCCAGCATCTGTTTGTGGATTTTTTAATGATTGCCATTCTGACTACAGTAAGGTGGAATCTCGTTGTTTTGATTTGCATTTCCCTGATGATTAAGGATGAATAGCACTTTCTTAAGTGAGAATTGGCCACTTGTGTTTCTTCCTCTGTTAATTCTCTGTTGAGATCAATGCTCCATTTTGGGAGAGAGCTGTTTGATTTTTTATTATTTAGTTTTCTGAGTTCTTTGTAAGTTCTAGATATTAGTCCTTTGTCCCTGTTATATTTGGCAAAGATCGTCTCCCAGGCTGATGATGGTCTGTTGGCTCTGAGTATGGTATGTTTGTCTGTACAGGAGCTTTAAAACTTGATGAGGTCCCATTGGTTAGGTGACTGTTGCACTTCTTGGGCTACTGGAGGTTTGTTCAGGAAGTTTTCCCTCCTTCTATCTCATGGAGAGTTCCTCATACTTTTTCTTCTAGGATGTTCAGAGTTTCAGATCTTACGTTGAGGTCTTTGATCCATTTGGAGTTGATTTTTGTGTATGGTGAGAGAAGTGGATTTAGCTTCATTTTTTTTAAATTTTTTTATTGTCCATAATGAGTTACAATATTTAGTGGGCAAACAATGAGTTATCCCCAATTCCCCACTGCCCTCCCCTCCCCCCTCAACTGGATAACCTCCTCCATGGGTCGTCTGGATCAGTCCTTGTGACAGGGGACCATGGATAGACTAGTAATCAGCCAGGTTCTCCTGTCCGTACCTCTGGATAGTCTCCCCCACCACGGTTCTCACAATCTTTCTGCCCCCTCTTCCGCATAGTTCCCTGAGTCGTGGTGGATGAGTAATAAGTTTGCTTTAAGGTTGTGAGCTTAGGGGTCTTTGTGTCAAAAATCGTTGGTTTCTGTTCCACTGGCTAATCCTGTGTTGATTTAATGGCTGTGGCTGTAGGCTCCTTGTTCATCTCGTCATTCTCTGCGGAGTTCCATTTGGATCCTCCATTGTATGACTGTGGTGGCCCCTCTCTTGCCAGAATCTCAGCTATCAGCCTACGGTCGGTTGGTAGGATTAGGTGAGCCCCAGCACTCTCGCTGCATCCTGAAAGATAAAAACACAATCTCCATCGGAGAGTGAGATCAGTGTAGGTTAACAA
>PVHP010043678.1:0-14402 GCA_004024765.1 Zapus hudsonius
CTCTCTCTCTCTCTCTCTCTCTCTCTCTCTCTCTCTCTCTCTCTCTCTCTCTCTTTGCTTGAAAATGAATAAATAAAATATTTTTAAAAAATGAAGTTTGAGGGGCTGGAAAGATGGCTACAGTTAGCAAAGCAAGAGCAAAGAAAACATATAACCAGAAGTAATACTCAATTATTCCAAAAGAGGCCAAGAAAAGAAGAGGTAAAAGAAATAGCTAATTCAGCAAGACATAATGTTTCTGGGTGGGTGTAGCTAAAAACAGAGCCTTACCATACATGAAGCAGGATGAGACTCTGGCTGTGACATCTGTCACCCATTGATCTCAAGGGTTGATTTGGCTGATCTGGTTGATGACCCCCCGACCCACTACTCCATGTGAGACCATCTGAAGCTTACATTCAGAGAGGATGACCTTCCTAATGGAGAAGGAGTGATCGTGGGCCAAGGCTGTATGAAGAGCTATGCTCCTTCCTGGGTCCTCCAGACCAGCTCTCAAGGTCCATTTGCAAGTCAAGCTGCCAAAACCCCAGACACTCCAGATGCATCCGCATGAGCTAGCACGTCTTTCATTCAAAAACAAAACAAAACATGTAACAAATTTCAACAAAATGAGAAGGAAAAACAGGTGAATTCACAAATAGTTGGTATTTCCAACACTTTTACAATAATTAATAGAGAAACAAAGTTGTAGGAAACATGAACAACAGTTACCATCTAATTTGATTCATTGCCACTTAAAGAATATTTCCCAAAATAATAATTTACATTTCTTTAAAAAGTACACAATGAATATTTACCAACCATCACTGTTCATGACAAAAGAATTAAATTAGAAAATAATACCAGAAATGTCTATGAGACTCTCATCATTTTTAAATTAAGCTGCATAATTCCAAGATAATCCATTGACAGCAGAAGAAAAAATGAAGGAAACTTAAAAAACATTTTGAAATGAGTGTTATGGGCTTGCTGCCTAGAGAAGTTTTCCAATTAGCTTCTCTAATCAGCTTCGAGATCAGAAGAGGCTATTTACCTCTCGACCTATGTCAGCACCTTACATGTACCCTCCTCTCTGGATAAAACAGAGCAACAGTGTTATCTGGGCTCTCACCAGCTCGTAATAAGAGTAATTATGTATCAGGCAGTTAGCACGTGCCAGGCACAAGACTAATTGTTTTACTGGCATCTCCTCTTCAATCTTCAGAGCAATCCTCTGAGATGAGAGCTATTGTGATCCTGTTTGTAGTTGAAGGGATGGAAGGACCCAGAGGTTAGCTTGCTCGGATTATAGCACAGTCAAGGTTCAAATCCAGGCAGGCTGACCCAGTCTACCCTGTCCCAGAATGATGGCAAACATCACACAATCTTGGGGAAACAGAAATACTATTTATATTTTACATTTTACATATTAGCCACAAAAGGCTTCTTATTAAATCACAGCTTTCAGCTACTTTTCTTAAACCATGACCAGATCTGTCAGCTTGAAAAAAAAAAAAAAGTCTGGCAAAAAGCTATACTGTGCTTACATATTATGATAACATCTGAAGGGTGAGCCTCTCAATGAATCATATGAAACTTGAAGAGCAATCAACTTAGAATCAGAAGACACTGTATATCAACTCTGATATCAGACAAGTCACTTCTCTGGGCCTCAGTTTATTTATTTATTTATTTCTGTGTAAACCAAGGAAAACTGTAGGTAATTATGAGGCACATATAAGAAAACATTGTGATCCCAGCATTAGGGAGGTAGAGTCAGGAGGATAGTGACAAGTTAAAGGCTAGCTTGATCTGCTTAGTAAATTCTAGGCCAGCTTGGTCTACAGAGTGAAACTCTGTATCTCAAAAAAAAGGGAGGGGGCTGGAGGGCTGGAGAGATGGCTCAGTGGAAAGGCACTTGCCTCCAGTGCCTAAAGCCCTGGGTTCAATTCCCCAGGACCCACATAAGCCAGACCCACAAGGTAGTGGCCCTGGTGTTCTCTCTCTGTCTCTCACTCTCTCTCTCTCTGTATCTCTGCTTGAAAATGAATAAATAAAAATATATTTTAAAAAAGGGGGGCTGGAGAGTTGACTCAGCCTTGCTTACAAAGCCTACCTGCTTGGAGTTCAATTCCCCAGTACCCACATAAAGCCAGATGCACAAAGCGGTGCATGCGTCTTGGAGCAGCAAAAGATCCTGGTGTGCCCATATGGTCTTTCTCTTGCTTTCTTTCTCTCTCCCTTCTTCTTCTCTCTCAAATAAATAAAAATATGTTTATTTTAAATATTTTAAAAGGAAGGATGAAAACAAAACATAAGTAGAAATTAATGTTTCATATGTAAAGTGAAAACATGAAAGTCTGAGAGATCTTTTCAGGTTTACTGGGAGAATGTCATTTTTGAACGGATTTATTATCATTTGAAAAGTCAAATGGCAAGATCTGGTCATTCATTCCATTAGCTACTTTACTTGTCATGATGACAAATTCCTAACTAGAAGTAATGTGAAAAAAGGTTTATTTTGCCTCATGATTCGAGAAGCTACAATCCATCATGTGGAACAAGGCACAATGGCATGAGGGGGTGGTTGGTAACATTACTTCCCCAGTCAGCAAGCAGAGAGATGAATACTGGTGCCCATTTAGCTTTCTTTTCCCCTTTTTATTTAGTCTGGGACCCAAGGCCATGGGAATTGGGGGGGGGTCTTCTCCCCTCAGTTATTCCTTGATGGAAACACCTTCACAATAAATAGATCCAAAGTTATGCCTCACTAATGTCCTAGATGTTTCTTAACCCAATCAAAGTTAACCATCGTATTCATTTTGTTTACAGTGAATAATGATTTATGCTTTTCATTTCTGAATAAGAATTTTGATATATTTATTTCCCTAGGATAAAGTTTAGAGACACCATAGTATCTTTATAACTACGTTGCTGGCCCCCTATCCTACAGGATGTTGACAACAGATTGATATTTCATAAATGGAGCTTTTAGAAGCTTGTGCATGTATTTTTACACTATGTATCAAAACCTGAGAGATGACACAATGTTTAAATGTGCTTTGTTTGCAAGCATGAGGGCCTGAGGGGGTCTGAGAGGGTCTGAGTTTGACTCTCCAGAACCCTCATCAACATCTGGGCATGGTCACACACAGCTGTAATCCTAACTCTGTGGAAAGTGGAGCCCAGAGAACCAAGCGGGCTAGTGAATGGGTGAGTGATGGAGGGGAATGCTGGATGTTCTCACTCAGCCACTGCATGTGAGCACCTGGGATACTGCATCAGCACATACACACACATACCATGCATATACCACATATGGCACGCCACACCACACCACAATACTACATGCATGCATGGGTGCATGCACACACATACATATGCAGAGTTTCAAAACACACACTCTTATCCCAGCAATGCTACTTCCACAAATTCATCTTAATAAATATTTATTCACCTAGCAGTTTTTAACTTTTTATTGACAACCTCCATACATATAGACAATATAGCAGAATCTTAACCCTCTCACCACCATCCCTTATTCTTCTCCCCAGCCCCTCTATCGGAACCCTTCTTCTTTCCAACTAGCCTTCTTGTATTTCGATGTCATCATTTCCCCCTCCTATGATGCAGGTTTTGTGTAGGTAGTGACAGCCACTGTGAGGCCATGAATATCAAGGCCACTTTGTGTCTGGAAGACAGTATTGTCAGCACTTCTCCCCTTCCTTTTGCTTTTACATTCTTTCTGCCACCTCTTCTGCAATGGTTCCTAACCTTGGAAGGTGTGGTGAGATGTGTTGCTTAATGTTGAACACTCCACTGTCGCTTCCCAGCACTTTGGTGAGTTTTCAGTCACCCCAGTGGTCACTGACATCTGAAAAAAGAAGCTTCTCTAGCCAAAAGTGAGAGTAGCATTAATGTATGGGCGTAAACATAAGTATTTAGAGGGCAATTTAGTGCACATAATATATCCGTTTAGCTAGATAACAGTAGTTTCCCCCCTAGGGCTTATGACCTCCCAAGCCATAGGCTTTTGATTAGGTTTTTCAGTACCTGTGGAGCAGGCCCCAATCAGAGAACAATTGAATTCCCATAACAGACATGTCACCATTGTACCAGTTGCTACTTTTGGCTTGGCTGCCCAGCCAAATGTTTGCAGGGTCCACTGCTGAAGACCGTTGATGACTTTTCCCTCCCACCAGGCTGCATAGCTCTTTCTAGCATTGTGACATCTCATCAACAGGGAAGAGGCTTCTAGCTCAGCTCCAGCTTGATTTCTCAGTAGCACCGTTTTTAATAACAAAAAAATTGCAAGTGACCACTCTAATAAGCATAGTAATTTGATAAGAGACCCTATGGATATTATGAAGCCACATTGTAAAAGATTGCTTTATTATTAATCTGAGGAAAAGGAATATAAATGAGTAAAGTTTTAAAAAAAGAGGCTACAGGGTTGGAGAGATGGCTCATCAGTTAAGGCACTTGCTTCCAGTGCCTAAGGCCCCAGGTTCAATTCCCCAGGACCCACATAAGGCAGACCCACAAGGTGGTGGCCCTGGTGCGCTCTCTCTCTCTCTCTCTCTCTCTCTCTCTCTCTCTCTCTCTCCTTGAAAATGAATCAAGTATTTTAAAAAAAAGAGGCTACAAAAATATGATCCTGCAATTGTACTTGTGAATATATACCAAAAATCTTGAAAGCTGGATCACAAAAAGATGCTTCATACACCCATACTCACAACATTGTTCTCAATAGCCAAAAGGTAGAAGCAACCCAAGAGGCCATCAAAAGATGAATGGATAAAGAAAAAGTGATTATTATTATGAAAATATTATTCAGAAAGGAAATTGAGGAATTTCAGGTACATGCCACAATATGGATGAACCTTGAGAAAGTTATGCTAGAAGGAATGAGCCAGTCACAAAAAAAGAAAATATAATTCCACTTCCATGAGGCCCACCTAAGTAGTCAAATTTCTGCTTTAATTTTTTTTTCCCAAATAGGGTCTCTTATAGTCCAGACTGGCTTCAAACTCACTACATAGCTGAGGCTGGTCTACAACTTCTAATCCTCCTGGCTTCACCTGAATCCTGAGATTACAGGTGTTTACCACTGAGGCAGTTAGGGGTGACAAGGCCCCAAAGTAAATAGCTTTCACTTAGTTAAACTTGGGAATGGTCCTTGGGCTTGGAGGGGAAAATCTAGGTCATTCCACCTTACTACAGGTCAGAAATTCAGAAGGGTCCAGCCTCTCCTATCTCTGCCCCCTTAGGGAGGCCTTCCACTCCCTTCCAAGAAGGTCTTTTCTATAGAATTAAGATTTCTGGGAGGATTGGCCTTTTCCAGAAATCCTGACCCCAGACATCTGACATCAGGACTGACATGACCATCCATCCATCCATAGGGCTCATATAAAATATCCCAACCTGAGTTTCATGGAGGGCTTCTCAAACCCTTTCTTACCTCCTTGGGCAAGAGCTACGTCTTCATTTCTTCCCATAAGTTCCCCTCCTCTTAAAGCTCTCCCTCTTAAAGCTCTAAGCTATAATAAAATCTTTCTGAACCTTATTCTCTGGTCATTCATTCATCGAATTTCATTCATTGAATCCATAAGACAAGGATCCAGGAAAACCCCAAAATGATCAATGCATTGATGTCTTTTGGTGCATTGGCAGAGGAACGCCAATTACTGCATCACAGCCGTGCCCAACAGTAGTCAAATTTTCAGAGACCGAAAAATATTGGTTCGCATAGGCTGGGGGAAGGGGGAATGGGAAGTTGTTGCTTCAAATTTGCAAGGTGAATGTACTTAGCACTTAGCTGAATGGTACACTTAAAAATGATTAGGATGGTGAAATTTTAGATTATGTGTATTTTGTCATTAATAATCGTTTAAAAAATTTAAAGCAAGAGACAGGGAGGAATGTTTTAGGCCTCTCTCCAAAAACAATTATGTTAAAAATATGGTACATTCTGGGAACTCAATGCAATTAAATATAGCTAGATGGACTGAACAAAACAGGACCTCAGAGGCTACTTTTAGGAATATGGACCTTACCTAGAAAAGCAGTAATGAGTTAATTTACTGATTGAGTTGTAGGCAGGATATTGGCAAAATCCCAGCTCTCCTGATTCCCAGCTTAGCAACTATTTATGTAGACACATAATACATATGTTTAATACTCATCAAATGGAAAAACATCTATGTGAAACACTAATATTATAATGTTTAATGTGTAACACATAAACTGCATTATAGCCCACATGTTCCAAGGAGTTAGTATCACTCATATAGGTCTTTAGTTTTCTGTCACTTTAATGAGCTAAGCCCTTCCAGAGATGAAAATGAAATGCAAATTACCTAAGAAAGAAAAGGAATCTATAAAATAACATATGGTACTATTTTTTGTAACAAAAATGTATATTCATGGAAAATACTAGGAATATCTACAACAAATGTTAGTTGGCGGTTATCTTTAGGTTATGTGATTTTGGTTGGTTTTTTTTTTTTACTTTTTTTCTCTGTCTTTTAAAAATATTTTTATTTATTTGCAAGAAGAAGGAGATAGAGAAGAGAGAAAGAATGGGTTGCAAGGGCCTCTAGCTGCTGCAAATAAACTCCAGATGCATGCACCAGTTTGTGCATCTGGTTTTTCATGGGTACTGGGGAATTGAACCCAGGTTGCCAAGCCTTGTAGGCAAGCATGTTAATCGCTGAGTTATCTTTCCAGTCCCCCTGAGTACTTTTCTGTCTTTTAATGTTTCTTCACTGGACATAGAAACTAGACAAAAAAAAAGTTCTTAAAGAAAAAGTGATGCCTGGGCTCACTCTATCAGATGGCAACTTTTAAAAGAATACTTGATAACAGCATCAGTCTTTTCTTTTTGAATCCAGGAATCAGTCCCCATGTAAGTCCACCAAGATGTGCTGGGAAAGTCAGAGAAGCTACAAATTTGGGAAGTCCTTGGAACCCCTACATCCCTCTCTTCCTCTGTTCCTTGCTGTGCCATTCACTCCTTCAGTCTTCTGCTCAACTAGGCTGTCCTTATAGAATCTAACACCTGTTTGATGGCTCACTCCCCACATAGCCTGATGTCAAGGCTTTACTGGGAACAGAGCTGGAAACTGCATGCTCTCATGAATGGGGATACCTTTGGGATTTAAATTCAACTCAAAATTCACTGCTTTAGCAGGTGTGGTGCACACCTTTAATCCTAGCACTCCGGAGGCTGAGGTAGGGGACTGCTGTGAATTTGAGGCCAGTCAAGAGCTACAGAATGAGTTACATACAGGTCAGCCTGGGCTAGAGTGATATCCTGTCTCAAAATACACACACACACACACACACACACACACACACACACACACACACAAATTCACTGCCTTGTGAAATGGGAGTCATTCTGAGGATACTCCAGAGAAAGCAATGAAAAAGAAAGGAAATAAGGTTGGCAAAGAAATGTCAAAAGACACAAAGACATGAGAACTCAAGAGGTCAGAGGGAGGAGAAAAGTGAAGGCTGAATTCCAGACTTCCTCTGTGCAGGGGCACGGTGGCTGCCTGGGCAGGACCTTAAAGAAAGGCTGAAAGTAGCCTGTGGTCATGATGTTCTCCCTGTCACTGGAGAAACTCACTCCTCTCACCTTAGAAAGTAGAAGCCTCCCTACTAAATTCTTACAGGGGGCTCAGATATACTGAGGACAGAGTACAATTTCACTCAAGGAACTGGGGAGTTGGGGAAGAAAATGGGACTCATGAATCCCAAATCTGTAGTGTTAGAAAGTACCCTCTATGTGTCCTGAATGCTTGATCCCCAGGCAGTTTTGGAATTGGAACCTCGTTGGAACTGTGTTGTTGGGGGCTGGCTTATGGGGGTTATAGCCAGCTTCCCCTTGCCAGTGTTTGGCACACCTTTCTGCAGCTGTTTACAGTGCTGTGGTAGTGGTGATGTCCACCCTCTGCTCATGCCATCATTTTCCCTTCCATCATGGAGCTTCACCTCAAGTCTGTAAACCAAAATAAACCCATTTCTTCCATCAGTTGCCTTTTGGTTGGGTTCTTTGTTGCAGCAATGACAAAGGTTGACTACAACATGTATCAAACTCTTCCTCAGGTCCTCATGCTTGGATAGGAAGTGATCTTATCACTGAGCTATCTCTCCAACCCACTTTAAAAATTTTTTATTTATTTGTGTGGGGGGGAGGCATGCATTTGTGGGGAGGCCAGAGAACAACTTCAGGGTGTCTGTGCTCCATCTTCTTTGAGACAGGTTCTCTAGCTTCTGCAGACTCCACCTTTCATTGTTGTGTGTGTGTGTGTGTGTGTGTGTGTGTGTGTGTGTGTGTGCGTGTGCCTGGGAATTGAACACAGGCCAGTGGGTTTTACAAGCAAAAACCCTTTACTGAGACATCTACCCAGTTCACCTTGAAATCCTATTCCTATCATTCGTCCTTTTCCTGTATTTGTTTGTTTTGAAGTGTTGAGACCCTGAGATAGTGTCTTGCTATGTAGCCCAAGCTAGCCTGGAACTCATGATCCTCATGTCTCAGCCTCCCAAATTCTAGGATTACAGGCAGCCCCATTATACCCTGCCCATCTTTCTTCTTTAGACTAATTTGTCCTTCTGAAATTAGCCCAAGGTTTGCTTTCTTATTAAATATCACATTTACTCCTATTACCTGTGTCTATTAACTTCCTAAGGACAAGAGCTGTGTTAGTCATCTTCATATTCATCTGGTAATAGATGGCATTAAATATTGCTTGAACTGAACTGAACTCACTGAAGAGTTAAGGCTTCCTTGTTCCTAATAAGCTTACTTCCTGCTTAAAGATAAGCAACCTTTTTACTGAGTGCTGGGCTTGGGGCATTGTCTAACCTCTAGAAACTCCAGAGACCTAGGCCACCAAGGATACCATCTGTCAACACTATCCCAACTGTGTCCAGTGTGGAGCCTTGGACAGGAGGCAGTCCTTGGTGCAGAAACATGAATTAACTCAGTTATGCTGCCAGCACTGCCTCGGACCTACTAGTCTTTAGTCTTCCTGTAATGCCACCACTGACCCAATGACTTCTCTACTGGCTTCTGCATTAATAAGACCAGAGTCGAGAATTTTAAAGCATTCCCTTCCTTCAGAATTATTGGTTCTAAGATAAGGACTTTCTCTCAACAGGAGTCACCTTCCCCACTGTTGCGCAGCCTCCTCATTATCCCTAAATGTATAAGGTGGAGTATGTAAGAGCCAGATCCAAACCACAGGATAGTTTTACCGACTGTGCCAACTGGTTTGGCTTTGGAGAACAGACCACCCAAACTCTAGCAAGCTAGATGTTTTCCTGAAGGGAGTTGTGGTGGTTTGAGTCAGGTGTTCTCCATAAACTTATGTGTTCTGAATAGCTAGGTCCCCAGCTGGTGGCAGTTTGGGAATTGGAGGCAGTTGTATTGTTGGCAGCGGACTTATGGGTGTTATAGCCAGCTTCCTCTTGCCAGTGTTTGGCACACTCTCCTGTTACTGTTGTCCACCTGATGTTGGCCAGGAGGTGTGCCCAGCCTCTGCTCATGCTATCATTTTCTCTGCCATCATGGAGCTTCCCCTTGAGTCTGTAAGCCAAAATAAACCCTTTCCTTCCACAAGCTGTTTTTGGTGGGGTTCTTTCTGCTATCAACAAGAAGTTGACTGCAACAGGAGTCTAGCCTAAAAGAGACATGTGGATAGGCCGACCTCAGAGTCAGGCTGGCCTGAGTTTACCCTTGACCTGATCTGAACTTGCTTGCACTTTGGACCTGAACAGCTCCCCCCCACCATGTTCAAGTTTCCAATATAAGGTCACAATGGGAAAAGGGAGTTTCCTAACTGCTGTAATCCTTTTGAGTTTTGATTTTCTCTCAACTTGCAAAGCTGTGTGAACAGGCAACTTTGTGACAGATCATGAAGCTTAGAGTCCAGTTATAGAAATTGTATAGTCTTGTAACATTTTCTTGGAAGAGTCCCCAAATTAAGCCCCAAGATATATTCTGGCTCAATATAGAGTCACCAAACCATAGAACAAGAATGAGTCACCAAACAAATTTCTGCTTTCTTTTGCTTTTTTTCCCCCCTGGTTAATCATTTAACTGGTTTATGCCTCAGAGTAAAGCTATTACAGTGACATTACCCTCCTAATGAGCAATGGTGCAATCTTTCTGGGTAGCAATACCAGAATTATGCAGTTTTTAAAAGCCACCAGGACTGTAGAGAATACCTCGCTAATTTTTTTTATTGCAAATACTGTAGTCATATTAAAAATAAATGAGTGTAATTCTTTTTATTTTTTCAAAATTTTAATTCTTTTAATAAATCATAGCTCCCCAAAGAAATAAGCATAGTTCATTAGCAGTACTAATGAAAATATCATCTTTACTAAAACTTATCCAGAATATCATTCCCTGGAGTAAAAATTTTCAGGCCATTATTTGCCAACTTTATTAGTGAAAAATTTTGTGTTGTGGATTAGTGAATTTAATATAAGAGAGAAGAAGGAAGAGAGTCGCCCTCAGATTACAGACAAGTAATCATATATATAATTTTGTTTTTATGATAGTTCTAAAATTATGTTATAAACTTTCAGGAATATTAAGAATAAAAAGAAAACTGATTTTGGTGCTGGGGAGATTGCTTAGTGGTTAAGGGTGCTTGTTTGCATAACCTGCCAGCCTGAGTTCAATTCCCTAGCCACCCATGAAAAGCAGGACAGGCATTCACTTGCAGTGGCAGGAGACGTTGGCATGCCTATACACACCACACACATGTGCACACAGGAACACACATGCAAATAAATATAGTCATGAAAAACATTATTAATCTTTGGGGATACTATATTTATTGCTGAGGCTTTCTCTTCATTCTTACATAAATTGGGATGGATAAGAGTGTTTGAAGTAGGGACTGGGGAGAATGAATGCTCAGTGGTTAAAGGCGCTTGCTTGCTAAGCCTAACAGCCTGTGTTTGACTCTCCAGTACCCACGTAAAGCCAGATGCACAAAGTGACGCATGCACCTGGATTTTGTCTGCAGCATTGGAGGCCTAGCATGCCCATTCCTCCCTCCCTTTCTTCACATAAATATATTTTTTAAAAGTTTGAAGTAAATGATTTGCCTGTTAGAAACCATAATAAGCACAGACTCAATATATGAACTTGCAACTTCCAAATCTTCAACTATGTGTCTTCTTGGTTTCCTTCTTGGGCAAATCTGTCCTAGAGAAGTGCAATTTATTATGGCTCATAGTAGATGCATAATCCATGTTAAGTAAACAAAGACCTGATGAATGAGGCTTTTACAGTGGAAGCAGGTTTTCTGTTCCATCTTTCATGTTTGCTCATTTTAGGAACTTTTTATTGTCATTATGGAAATGAGGACAAACAGGTTACTTATGCAGAACTTGTGACTACAAGGGAGACAGCTACTATCACTTGTATTTGGCTGAGACTCAAAAAGAAAATCTTACAGGATGGAGGGAGGGAGGGAGAGAGAGAAGGAGAGAGAACAAAAGGAAATCTTCAGATATGTTTGGATTGGAAAAAGGTAGAGGCAAGATTTCTAAAATATGATTGTCTTTTATATGATTGATATGGGGGATATACTTAGCTTCCTAGGGTGCTGGGTTAGAAGAAAGAGCAGAAGGCAGAGGAGCTGGCAGGGTGGTCACTGAGTCCTGTTCCTTCTGGGCCAGTTGAAGAGGCTGGTTGCTACTGAGAGAGACTCTGGATTACATACAGTCTTCCTGTCTGGTCTGGTTCATCCATTGTCTGTAAGAATACTCAGTCTCACATCATACATAGCAGCTAGTTTCTCAGATTACCCTCTCATCCCTAATCCACCTAGAGACCTCAAAATGTAGTGACATGCAAAGTGATATGTCCCCTCTAGGGTCCACAGGATGTGTGTGTGTGCATGGTACGCATGTGTGTATGTGGAAGGGGGTGCGTATGTGTGGAAGCCAGAGGTCAATATCAGATGTTTTCTCTTTGGTTTCCATCTTAGTTTTAAACTTTTTAATTGACAATTTTCACACACACACACACACACACACACACACACACACACATACACACACACACACCATGGTTTCTTTTTTGTTGTTTTGTTTTTAGTTTTGATTTTTCCAGGTAGGGTCTTGCTCTAGCCTGGGATGACATGGAATTCACTATGCAGTCTCAGGGTGGCCTCGATCGATGCTGGGATTAAAGGCACGTACCACCACGCCTGACACTACACCACGTACTCTGATCCTATCATCTCCTGTTACTTTTTTTTTTATAACTTTTGTTATCCCTTCTCCATCCTTTCTAGCCCCTCTTCTATTTTAATAACTTTTTTCCACCTTATTTTTTGAGATAGGATCTCTGACTGAACTTGGATTCTTCTGTCCTTCTGCCTCCCCAGTATTGGGATTACAGATGCCACCATGCCTGGCTTTTATGTGGGTGCTGGAGATCTGAACTCAGGTCCTCATACCTGTTTGGCAAGCACTTTACTAAGTAGGCCATCTCCCGGGTCAAGCTACATAAATTTAAAATTTGCTTTAAAATGTGTACTGAAAGGCATCAGGGTATAAATGAGTATATTAATACTAGATACCAAGCAAGAGTGATTTTATTTGCAAATTTTATGATTTTGGAAGGGAGAAACTTGATATTTTCACTCTCTAAGGGTTTTCTATTTATTTCTAGGAATTTTAAGGACTCACGCACACTAAATTTGGAAAGTAATTTTAAAATCGTCTATAAGCAAAACTACAGTTAAGCCTTCCTAGAGAAAATACTGCAGACCTCTGAAAGGGTCCTGTGCTGGGCTACTTCCTCTAGGGGAACAGGGAGCATGGCCACAGCAGCAGCTTAGATGTCGCTGAAGTTGTATCCAATGCTTTTGACACTTCTACTTCAGTAATGAGACAAGGAAGTCAGTATGGATCACCCAACTACTCTGCATAAAATTAAAATGTCTTTATTTCAAAGAAAATTTAACTGCAAAAGCCCGATAGTATAGTGAAAATATTATTTCCTGTTCTTTCCTTCCTTCGCCGTTCCCATCTCATTCTGGAGAGAAATTTCCAATTATTCTAGTTGACTCTTCTGGAATTTATTTCCATGTAGAAGAATGGTATTTTTTTTTGTTCAGTAATGGATGTAGTCATATGATTTTCTATTATGATAGGTGAAGTTTTTAGTTTGTGAGTTCCCATCTGAGTACAATTATATTTCTTTTAGTTAAATCAGTATTCATTTTCATGCTATGTTTTCATTTTTAAGACAACAAAAATATTGCACTGGCACAAATAGTGTAAGATATTTAGTTTTTAGTTATATTTAGTTTTCTGGAATTAATAGATCACCCTCAACATCTCTAAAATGCTCTTTTTGGCATAATTTTTCAAACAATCAAACTTGTCATAGTTTACTGGGTTCGTGCATCTCTTGGCTACATGGATCCTAAAATCCTCTAACCACCTCAACTGAACTACTTCTCAAAGTTGTACTACCCACATATAATCCTGAATTGATTCACAGGATCCTAGGACCTCCCTTCACCCATTTCTGTTTCTTGGATTCTATGTTCTTTTTCTTGGTTTACACTCTTGTTTTGCTAAACCATATTCATCTAAAAGCCTCCCAAAAGGTATGAATGGGAAGCAGTGTTTGTAAGACATAGAATTTTTAAAAACTAGTTTGATAATCTATTTAAACATATAACCCTGAGATACTGAGGGGGGAAATTATATATATATATATATATATATATATATATATATATATATATATAAATTTTTTGCCCAGGTTGGCTCCACCTTGTAGCAATTCTATCTCAGCCTATATTGAGTACTTCATGGAAGTTAAATTGTGCTTTATGTGCTAGCTGATAACTAGCTTTGTTCACTTAACATAAGCTTTTCAAGGCTCACCAATTCCATATCATGTATAAGCATCTCTTTTGTATTGCTGAGTAATATTGATAATATATACATGCCACATTTTATTTTCTATTGTGTGGTTTTTCACTTTCTGGCTACCCTAAATAAGGCTGCTATGAACATGTGTGTGGACACACATTTTTAATTCTCTTTGGTGTATACCTAGAAGTGGAATTCTTATATCATATGGTGACTATGAGCTTAACTGTTTGGAGTGACTGCTGGACTGTTTTCCAAAATAAATGCCCACCCACAATGAATGAGAGTTCTGATTTCCCTGTCTCCTCATTATGACAATAACACATTTGTTATGGTAATCAGAGATGGCCCTTTTGCTTATCATCATCTTGGTGGGTGTGAAGTCATATCACATTGTGGTTTTGATTTGCATTTTCATGATGGATGGCTCAGTCTAGCTTCTGCTGGGATCTTCAACTATGAGTATCTACTGGTTTTCTTGAGACAATTCAATTTCT
>PVHP010043679.1:0-14411 GCA_004024765.1 Zapus hudsonius
AAAAAAAATGTTGGAGATCACCATGTCTGCTTTGAGCCAGCCAACCAGGTGGTGAAATGTGACCTTCGCCATGGTAAATACATGGCCTGCTGCCTGCTGTGCCAAGGTGATGTGGTTCCCAAATGTGTCAGTGCTGCCATTGCCACCATCAAGACCAAGTGTACCATTCAGTTTGTAGCCTGGTGCCCCACTGGCTTCAAGATTGGCATTAATTACCAGCCTCCCAGTGTGGTACCTGGTGGAGATCTGGCCAAAGTGCAGTGAGCTGTGTGTATGCAGAGGCCTAGGCTTGCCTAGATCACAAGTTTGACCTGATGTATGCCAAGTGTGCCTTTGTGTACTATTATGTGGGTGAGGGTATGGAAGGAGAGTTTCCTGAGGCCTGTGAGGACGTGACTGCCCTGGAGGATTATGAGGAGGTTGGAGCTGATAGTGCTGAAGGGGTAGACGAGGGTGAAGAATACTAGCCTGTGTGCTGCATTTTATATTCCACTGTCTTGTCTTTTTTTGTTTTGTGGAACTGTCTTTCATAATCCTAAAACTGGCAATAAAGGTGATGCTTCTAATATAAATCCAAAAAAAAAGGTTGGGCACACCTGAAGGAAGTGTTTGGGATAGTAGAGGCTCTGATGAAAACAGGGCACCCAAGATCAGGATAGAGGGGAAAGCCTAAGTAGGGCCTGAGGCTTCTTTCTCTAGTTTTCCTTCACATGCAAGGCTTCAAATCCAAGTGCTTTATTCCCAACTCCATCTCACTAGAAATCCTACCTTTCAAGCCAATAGTGGTGCACACTTGTAATCCCAACCCTTTTGAGACAGATTTTCCACAAGACTCAAGGCCAGCCTGGCAGTCGAGAACTACCTAAAAATATATATACGTATGGTTGGAGAGATGGCTCAGCAGTTAAAGGTGCTTGCTTGCAAAACCTGAGAACCTAGGTTCAAGTCCCCAGTACCAATGCAAAACCACCTACACAAAGTAGTGCATGTATCTGGAATTTGTTTGCAGTGGCAAGAGGCCCTAGCACACCCATTCTCTCTCCCTGTCTATTTTTCTACTTACAAATAAAATATTAAAATATTTTTAAATATATAAGGGCTGGAGAGATGGCTCAGCTATTAAGGCACTTGCCTGCATGCAAAGCCTAAGAACCTGGGCTTGAGTCCCTTGTACCCACATGAAGCTGGATGTCCAAAGTGGCACATGCATCTGGAGTTCATTTGTAATGCAAGAAACCCTGGTGTGCCCATTCTCCTCTCTGTACCTACTTGCAAAAACCAAACAAGCAAACAAGGGGGGGGGGGGGCAACAGTGCCTCTCCTGAAGGACAGCTGCAGAAATCCCACTCATCCTGTCAGCAAACTGACAAGTGAAGAAACATGGCCCAGGCAGTGGGGCTGGGAAGTAGAAGAGACGCCTTCCTGAATGGTGGGGTTTAGACAAGGAGCAACAATGCCATTCAGAACCTGAATCCCACGCCAGTATGCCTGCTAGAGCTGACAGGGTGGTCTCTCCCAACCTCTGCAAGATGTCCTCATACTAGATCACCACGGCATCCCATTGAAAGCCCATGCTACTTCTTCCATGGGTACAGAACACTGGCCCACATGGAGTACATCTTGCTAAAGGGTCCCAAAGCACCAGCTGTTCTCCCTATGGAAAAGAGCTTCCTCCTCTACCTGAGCCTGTCAGATACTTGTGAGCCTCAACCATGCTGGAGAGTAATAAATGGACCTGTGCCGTAGGGCCACAGAACCCATGCATTTGTCATCCCAAACCCTGGGCTAGAAGGCTCAGGGCACAGGCCTACAAACTAGCTGCAAAAAAAACAGGAAGAGCCAGGCACTTGGTTGTATGCTCAAGCTGGGGTCAGCTGGAAGTAGCTTAGCTGGATTGCTTCCCACTCTGGAAGCCCAGCACCAGCTCTACCAAGAAGCTGGCAAAAAGCCCACTTACTCCCCCCCGCCCCGCCCCAGGACTGTGACTTTCCAACCACTCTCGGTGCTCTCTCCAGCTTCCAGGAGTTGCACAAACACTTTGAAAAGGAGATATGGATGTTACAAGCTGTGTGTGCATCAAGGGTTCCAGGCTAAGTGACAATAGAGGCAAGCAAAGCTGGAGAAGGAACTAGACCAGTGTTGGCTGGTAAGACAGAGATATAACAACGGGGCTGGAGAAATTGCTAAGTGGTTAAGGCCCTTGCCTGCAAAGCCTAATGACTCAGGTTCAACTCCCCAGTACCCATGAAAAGCCAGATGCACAAAGTGGTGCATGCACCTGAAGTTCATTTGCAGCAGCTGGAGGCCCTGGCATGACCATCCTCTCACTGCTTGCAAATAATTAAATTTTTTTTTTTTAAAAGAGAGCCTAGCATGGTGGCACACACCTTTAATCCCAGCACTCAGGAGGCAGAGGTAGGAGGATTGCTATGAATTTGAGGAGACCCTACCTCAAAAAAGCAAAAACAAAAACAAAAGAAAACTATAAGGAGGGCCTAGAGATTAATCTGCCAAGATCATCAGCAGCATCCATGGAGACCAGAGTTTTTTCTTGGCTTTCTTCCTCCCTCCCCTTCATTTTCACCCTAACCCCTCATCAAATAACAAGGCAGGAGACAGATCCAGGTAAAACAGTAGGTTCTTAATCTGGTTCCTCAAAGCGCTGCATGGGATGGGACTGAGACAGAAGAGAATGTAAACATTGGGTTCCACCCCCTAGACTCAAGGGAAAACCCTTATTCAGAGAGAGGCTTAAAGGCTAGAAGGGAAAAAGATGAAAGGCAGGGATCCTGGTGAGACAGCAGAGGCCTGAGAATACAAAGCAGGTGGGTCAGGAGGGAGAGCAGAGCAAGAGCAGGAAAGTGGAGAACATTTCCTATTTCAGTGCATGTTCCCTTAAATTAACTGGAGTGCAGAGCACTGTGGGAAAGAGAGCCAGGACAGAGCACCCACCCTAGGCCAACCTGACCTTCTGTACATAATTACAACACAAGGATGTCCAGGAGCGTGAGAAGAGCCTTGGCCCCCAGAAGGCAGTGGGGTGAAAGGTAGGCCCAAGACGGACAGGAAAAGGAACCAAGCTCCACCTTGTAATGAGAGCCACTGGAGTGTAAGAATTGGCCACTGCTGTCATTGCCAAGAATCATCCTGTGGTGACAAGACCAATTAGAACAGCACCTGGGAGGGGACCCCAGAGGGAATTGGTAGAAGTGACAGAGACGCCAGCTGGGCCTAAATGGAGGCAAGAGGCTCCAGACTTGGTCACAGCTACTCCAGGGAATGCAGCTGCCCCATGCACTGTGGCTGTCCTGGGCACATAGGGATCAGCAGCCGGCAAGGAGCCAGGGGAGTCAAGCCACCTTCTGAAGAAAGAAGGAGGCCTGCTGAGGGGGCTGGGGAAGCATCCTTGCCAGGCCTGCTCTTGGCTGAGGGAAAGGAGGGCCATGCCATCCAGCCCCAGACAGAGGTCAGAAGTAAGCATCCTGCCGGGTCTCAGTTGCTGACGGCCTGTCCCCATCCTGGGGTGCTGGGGGCCCATCTGCCTTTCGATGCAGGGAAAGCTTCCGGCCTTGGCCCTTCTTCTCCTGCTTCTGCCGCTCCTTCTCCTGCCTCTGCTGTTCTTTCTCTTGCTCTCTTTCCCACTTCTGCCGCTCCTTCTCCTGCTTCTCCCGCTCCTTCTCCTGCCGCTGCCGCTCCTTCTCCTGCTCCTTCTCCTGTTTCTGCCGCTCCTTCTCCCGCTCCTTCTCCTGCCTCCGCATCTCCTTGCTGGAGCCCAGGGGAGTGCTGTTGCCAGTAGGTGAGGGCAGGGATGGGTGCAGTCCCTCAGCAGTGACCACAGCCCCAGGGACAGGCCCAGCACTAGCCCTGCGGGCAGAAGGAGGTGGGGAGGGGGCCCCTCCGGCAGCCCGGGAGCCTCTGCTCTTCAGGCCAGGGAGGCTAAGGAGGCTGGAGGAAGGGCCCAGAGGTGGCTGCTGCCGCCTGCGCTCCTCATGGATGGCACGGGAGCCATGTAGTCGCCGTGAGGGTCGATACTGCAACTCTCCTCGGGTTTCCCGCCACTTCTTCAGCTGGGCTGCATTCTCCCGCTCAATCAGTGCTTCTGTCACTGGGAGGTTGGTTACCTAGAGAGTGGGCATGGGAGCCAGAATGAGGAGGAGTCTGGGAGTGAACTAAAGCAGACCAGGGTTTCTGCTCAGACCCAAGGCCTACCTCATGTACCAGGAAATCCTCCTGCATGCACTGTTGCGGCAGGTTGCGTAGCTGTTCCATGGTCTCATACATGCCTTGACAGGAGCGCAGCTTCTCCACAGAACCCAGTGTGTGCCGCAGCAAGACCAGGGCCACTCGGAAGATGATCTTAACACCTACAGGGTCAAAGAGGTGGGATATAGCCCAAGACTGGCCTTTCCCATTTAGGAGAGACTCGAAGTCCCTGTCTTTATCGCCAACCTTGTTAAGTGAAGAAACTGAGGCACCAAGAAGAGAAGGAGTTGCTATGGGTTTTAGGTGCCTTCGAGGGACAGCAAACTCTAGGCTGGTACCTGAACCAAGCCAGAACTTCAGGCTTATTGTGAAGCCTTGGCCCAACAATACCTTTTGTCCACAGGCCTCCAGAAATGTGACAGGACTCTGGTTAGCCACCATGGAAATCCCAAACCCCTTACAGCCAAGCGGCCACTGAAATACCTTCACAGAAAAACATGTCCCAGACACGCAGCACTGATGCCCAGGGCAGGGTTCGGGCAAAGATGCACATGAACCATTCTGTCATGTAGAGCACAGGGTCGATGCGCTGCCGCCGCAGGTGCCGATGTGCCAGTGGAGAGGCTCGGCGCAAGAGTGCAAAAAAGATTTCTCCATCCAGCTGAATGGCCTCCTGGAGATGGGAAGAGCCGTGCGATGAGAAGACCTGGTTTTCTACATCCCTCAAGGTGCAATCATCCTAATAGGGAAGAGCCCTCTCCCTCCCCCTCCCCCAAGGTACAACCAACACTAACAGAAGAGGGACAGAAGGCCCAGAGCCAGGCGGGTAAGAACCTCCTGCAGCCCCAGTGCACACAGCTTCCAAATACTCACCAGCCCTGCACTGTAGTAACCTGGGAGGTACTTGTCACAGATCTGAACCAGGCACCAAAAGGCTTGCTGAGAAGGGCAAGAACAAGGAGAGAGGGATGGAGCCTGAGAAGCAGGAAGTAGGCAGCTCCCCATCACCACTGTAGGCCAAGATTGTCTCACCCCCACCCTGACCAGGACCATGTATGCTGACCTCAGCAGGCATGTGCATGAGCAGCACTGCGGCCACGGGGGCCTGAGCCTGACAGTAGCCCTCATCAGGCCGGTAGATGGTGTAGGCCTTCAGGATCCGATACAGGTCCTGTTGCCTATGGGGAGCACAGAAGATGGTAATCACCAAATCTTCCAGTCCAGGTAACTTCAGCACTTTCCCCCCTCCCCAGGCCGCCTAACAGAGAGGGTCAACCATAACTAAAGCATTCCAGGCCCTAGCCTTCCACCTTGGCTACACGTGCCACATGCTGCCCACTTATCCCCCAGCTCAGGCTGTGCTCTCCCTTCTTCATCTGTCACTACTCCGGAAGCCTTCAAGGTCATTTTCTCCAGCATGTTTTCAACATCCACAGCATCAGCCCTCTTCTAACGCTGTCTAAATGTTTTTATCGCCCAGAACAGGAACTCTCAGGGCAGGACTTGCTTCATCTGTCTCACTGGATTTCATCAGCTCTTCTAACATGTCCTGATTCTTCATGGTGCTGGGAAACCAGCTGTGCCTCAGACTTGTCTCTCATCTCTGTATCCAAAACAAAATCTTTGCCCAGGATTTACTCCTCTTCCTTTGCTAGAGCTCCATCACATCTTGAGTCTGTTTTATTTATTTAATTAATTAATTAATTAATTTATTTATTTATTTATTTATTTATGGTTTGTCAAGCTTGCTTTAGCCTAGGCAGACCTGGAATTCACTATGTAGTCTCAGGGTGGCCTCGAACACATGGCGGATCCTCCTGCCTTTGCCTCTCGAGTGCTGTGCTGTGCTGTGATTAAAGGCATGAGCCACCAATACTGGCTTTTTTTTTTTCTTTTTCTTTTTTTTTGAGGCAAAGTCTCACTCTAGCTCTGGCTGACTTGGCCTGGAATACATTCTGTAGCCCATACTTGCCTTGAACTCAAGAGATTGTTCCTACCTCAGCCTCTATGTGCTGGAATTAAAGGTGTGAGCCATTCCATAAGGCTTATTATCTGGGATTTCTATTCACTCAGCCCCTCATCAGAAAAAAAAAAAAAAAAGCCTTCCTCATTCCCCATAGTGTGAGTAACACTATGTCCTGAGCTCTATTCATGTCTGTTTTCTCTCCATCTCCATAGCCACTTCTAGCTCTGACCTCCATCACTTACCCAAAAATATGACAACCTCCCAGGCCCAATCCCTGCCTCCAGTGACACATGCTCTCACCTCTGCCTAGAACAGCTTTGCCCAAAATCCAGTCATTCCAATGTGATCATATGTGTCTTACTGGCTACTATCCTGTTGCTTCATGTTTGGTTTTGAAACAAGGTCTGGTGTAGCCCCAGGCTGGCCTTAGAATGACCTTCAACTTGTACTGCTCTACCTCCACCTCCTGAATGCTGGGATTACAGACATGTGCCACCACACCCAGTTTTATAAGGTGCTGGAACTGGAACCAGGGCTTTATACATGCTAGGCACACTATCCACTGAGCTATATATCCCCAGCCTTTGTTTCATATTGTCTTCCTTCACTCTGCACAAGGACCAGTGAAGTAACAGGATAATACACAAACAAATAAAAAATACCTAACTTCTACAAGCTCCCACACTAGATTCCCCCTCTTGCCCGCCTGCGTCCCTGACTTCTTCCCATTGCTGTGTGCTCAGCCTTTCTGCATCCCATCCCTCTCACCCAGGGGCTGTCAATCCAACAATCTACCATTGACAATGCTTCATCAATGCTTCTCTCTACAAATCATTCCCAACACAGCACACCAACAATCTATTTTTTTTTCCAATGCATACTAATCAAGCACTCTACCAACTGAGCTACATCTCCAGCCCTGCTGTTTCATCTTGTTTAAAAATGTCTCTTAACCCCACTTTCCTCTCCAAAGAGCAGTTTCTTTTCCTTAACTGGCCAGCAAAACTCCTCCAGAGTATATACTTACTGTCTTCCATGTCCTTCCCCCTCCCCACCAATCCTGTAGGCAGGCCTTTACCTATGGCTCCATGAAAAACTGCTTTTTATCAAGTCACTAATAAGCTAAGCATAGTAGCTCACACCTTTTTAATGCCAGCACGCAGGAGCCAGAGACAGGAGGATTACCTCAAATTCAAAGCCTAAGCTATACAAGGCACTGTCTTAAAAAAAATAAAATCACTAATGACCTCTACAGTACTTGAGGTCACTCTTCAGACTTGATTTACTTAGTCCTTCAGCAGCCTTTCCCTAAGCTGATCCTCATAACCTTCACTTTGCTTCCAGAAGTCACACACTCCTGCTTTCCCTCCTACCTCTCTATCTTCTCAGCCTCTTCCCTTCTACCAGTTTGTTTTGAAGCAGAGTGACCTGGAACTCACTCTATAGTCTAGGCTGGCTTTGTCATCCTCTGCCTCCGCCTCCAATACTGGGATTAAAAGTGTGCACCACCATGTCTGTCTACCTGTTTTTTCTAATCTTCTCATTTCCAAAATGTTGGCATTTTCAGGGCTTAAGCCTTGCACATCCTCTATAAACTGATACTCTCAATTTCCAATTTATATCCAGTTTAAACAACTTCCTTTACATCCAGACACCCAACCTACTTACATCTCCTTCTGAGTGTCCAAAACACTCAACTCCTCTCTCAATCTCTCTGTTTGAGACAGTGTCTCACTCCTCTGTAGTCCAGGATGTTCTAGAACTCACTGGAACACAAGCTGGTCTCAAACTTGTGGCAATCCTCCTGCCTCAGCCTTTCAAGAGCTAGTTTGATCCCCAGCACTGAAAATCAATCTAGCCACCTACAACCATACTACACTCCTAGGAATTATAGGCATGAGCCACCACACCTGACTCCAATAAGCATCTTAAACTTAACATTCCAGAACTCCTGAAAGTCTCCCAAGACTAAGCTACCTTTCCCAATTTTATCATCCCTACCAGTAAGTAACTGCTTTCGCTCCTCTCCTTCCCATTTAATCCACTAGTAAATCTTTTTGGCTTTGTTTCAAAATAGATCTAGAATCTGACTACTTGCTATACATACACTTCTGCGACCCTGTCTAGCATCATCTCTCTCTCCTACCTGGTATTGTTCTGCCCTTGTCTCTCTCTACTCTGGTTTGTTATTTATTTATTATTTGAATCAGAAAGAATGAGTATGGGCATGCTGAGCCATCTCTCTATCCCTCTAGTTTTTTTGCTTATTTTTTTCTTTCTTTCTTTTTTTTTTAATAAAAAATCTCTGCTGGTTAGTCAAACAAGGAAAGGTTCTTTTATTATTATTATTATTATTATTATTATTATTATTTTTGGTTTTTCAAGGCAGGGTCTCGCTTTAGTCCAGGTTGACCTGGAATTCACTATGTAGTCTCAGGGTGGCCTTGAACTCATGGCAATCCTCCTACCTCTGCCTCCGGAGTGCTAGGATTAAAGGCATGCGCCACCATGCCTGGCTTGCTTGTTTTTAATTTTTGAGGTAGAGAGGGAGACCCTAACTCGAAAAACAAAATAGTAATAATTTTTGAGGTAGGGTCTCACTCTAGCACAGGCTGACCTGGAGTTCACTATCAGGCTGGCCTCACACTCATGTTGATCCTCCTACCTCTGCCTCCCGAGTGCTGGGATTAAAGGCATGCGTCACATGCCCAGCTTAGTCTGTTTTGAATGGTCTTCATCTGGTCACTTGTAACCCAAGCCCCACACAGTCTCTATTCTCCTTTCCTGCTTGAAACTCCTCTTCGGAGCTTACTAGTAGTCACATGTGATGTACTTTACTTTTATGTGGCTTCTCCCCACCAAAACATGAGCTCCACGAAGACAGTTTTTGACTTTTTGCTCATTGCTGTCATCTATGACTAGAACAGTGCCCGAGAGATACCAGTTTCTCAACAAATATTTGTTTAAAAATATACCTATTAATAACAAAAAAAAAAGTCCATTTCACTGGGCATGGTGAGATACTCTTTTAATCCTCACTTTAATCACACTCAAGAGGCTGAGGTAGGAGGATCACCATGAATTTGAGGCCAGCCTGAACTAGAGTGAGACCCTGCCTCAAAAAAAAAAAAAAAAAAAAAGTTCCAGGCATGGTGGTTCACGCCTTTAATCCCAGCACTTGAGAGGCAGAGGTAGAAGGATCGCTGTGAGCTTGAGGCCACCTTTAGACTAATAGTGAATTCCAGGTCAGCCTGGCTAGAGGAAGACCCTACCTCAAAAAGCCAAAAAAAAAAAGTGTCTAAGCCAGGTGTGGTGTTGTGTTGCACACCTGTAATCTTAGCATTTAGGAGGCTGCAGCAGGAGGATACTGAGTTCTAAGCCAGCCCTGACTATGACCTCAAAAAACCAATAGTAGTAGTAGTAATAATAATAATTAATAAATAAATAAAATATTTTTAAAAAACATAATAATAATAATGTTTATGATGGTTAAATTTATTTGTCAACTTGACCAATGTAATAATCCATAATAATCTTGGGCGGGTCTCTGAGTTTGCCTGCAGGAAGGATTGACAAATTCCTTTTGAGATTTTGAAGACTTGTGATGGTTAAGTTTGTCAATTTGAGCTAATCCATAGTAATCTTGGGTGGGCCTTCCAGAAGGAGACTAATATAAGGAAGCTTAGGGGGAAGGAAACGCTCTTCATTCCTCCCCCAGCTGCTGGTGCTTGTTCGTGACTTGCACTCGCATCCTGCTCTCCTACCTTTCCTGGACATCAGAATCCAGTTTCCTTGGCCTCACATATTGGACTGAACAGCAGCCACTCCCCAGAGATTCATCAGGCCTTCTGGGCTGGATTGGGACTGCTGAGACATCCATCTACGTGGACTGAACAGCTACTGGTTCCTTACCTGTGGGCCTACAGACTGCTACTATTGGACTGTCATAAGCTATCCCAATAAATTCCCTTTTATTATAGTCCATTCTATCAACTCTTTCCTCTAGAGAACCCTAATACAATGTCCATTTGGACTGAGAATGTAGCTCAGCAGTAGAGAACTTGCCTAGTATGTTTAATGTCCTGGGTTTGATCTCCAGCACCACACACATCTATTCACTAAGCTCTCTAGAAGTGATAGCTATACCACATCTTAAGGAAATTTAACCTATAGAATACAAATCCAAGGGCCTTGGCATAGTATTTAAGGGTTTAGCTCTTGGTAATCTGGCCCAAACTTGATCCCACTTCAGAGATCCTGCACCTACCCAGGCAAGAAAACCCTATGTGGCTCTACCCTGCCCTACCTCCCACCTATCCAAAGACCAGCACAAATGCAACCTCAACAAACCCTGATGTGCCCACATGTATACCCAGAATGGAGCCTCCTTCCCAAGACATTGCCTTTAACAGTACTTGGTACTCAATTCATTAAAGACTACTCTTCTGCAAGTCCCAGAGGGCAAGAACTGCTTTCAACCCAGTCTTTTATCTACTTTGAACCTTCGACAATGTTTGCTGACTAGCCCACGTGTTGGGGCCACCTTACCCATGCCCCCCTCGAGCAGCAAACATCTCGTGGAAAGGGAACTGTCGGTGCAGGTCCTTCTCAATCACATCCAGCCACTTAGGGTCCCCAGGGGCCCGTTCCAGCTCCTGTAATGGAACAGCAAGGGTTTCCTCAGGATCTAGAGGAAAGGACTTCCCTTACAAAGATGGGCCACATGCCCCCACACCCGGGAGCTGTACGCACCTCAAACTTGCCCGGGTTCTGCTCCAGGAGTTCCTTGCTATTAGACAGGTATTGCCAGGCCTTGGCTCTGAGGGAGGAGGGGATCCCCTTCCTGCAGCGCAGCTTCACCTAAGGCAGAGGTGGCCTTCAGGGGCTTTCCCGAGGCTCCCACAGCTCTTCCTGGCTTCAGTTTAGAGCTCCTCCTCCCAGAGCTCAAGTACCACCTGCCTGCCTGCCTGCCTGCCTTCCCCCAATGTGTTGGGCAAGTGGATATTTTCAGTTTCCTGGCTTGCCCTAAAGCAGGGTCCCTCCCCCATCCTTGTGCTTTGCCCAGCCCATCACACAACCCTCAAACCTTCTGGAAACGCCGAGACAGCCACTTATCCCAGTTATTGAACATCTCCAGCCATTTGAGCTCCCGCTGCCGCGCCACATCCACGGGAATAGAGCTCTCTCTGCAGGACAGGAGTGAGGATGGAAGGGTGAGTAGCAGTACAGAGCTTGGGTTGCTGGGGGAGGTGGGCAGCCACCTTCCCAGGCTCAAATAAGAAACTGGAATTTTGTGAGCAACCTTATTGTAACTCTTCCATACAGAGGTTGTGTCCCAACACCACTTCTGAAGGACTCATTTTGGCTGGGATGTAGCTCAGTGCTCCAGTGCTTGCCTAACATGTGTCAGTGGTCCCCAGCATTGGATGGGGGGGGGGGAAGGGCCAGGTGCATGGCACATGCCTTTAATCCCAGCACTAGGGAGGCAGAGTGAATTCCAGGTCAGCCTGGGCTAGAGCGAGAATATAAACTACTCTGTGTACTAGACATGGATCTGGTTCTTACCACTTACTGTGTGACCTTGGGCAAGTCCTTACTTTTCTGAGCCTCAGTTGCCCCAATTGTAAGTTAGAGAGTGTATCTACCAGAAGGAGTTTGTGAGGCTCAGTAAGCAATAGCAGTTCTCATCACTCAAAACACAGAACAAACAAGGCATGGTGAGGCAGAGGTAGGAGGATTACCGTGAGTTCAAGGCCACCCTGAGACTACATAGTGAATTCCAGGTCAGCCTGCGCTAGAGCGAGACCCTACCTCGAAAAACCAAAAAAAAAAAAACCCAAAAAAAAAAAGACCCCAGAACAGTCTACTTCTCTGACTCCTTAAAAACAACTTGAGTTGTATCCTGTGAGATCCCCTTGGGCCATCAGGCATTTTCTCTACCTCCTCCTTCCTGAAATCTCCAGATTCCAATGCAAATGACCTTCTCTTTGCCCTATTGCCCACTGTTTAGAGCTTGAAACACTTCTGTGTAGCAGCCAGCACCAGGAGAGTGAAATGGAAGGAAGAACCTGGGCTTTAGGATCAGACATACCTAAGTTCAAACCCTAGTTCCTTCCCTCAGAAGCTAGGGAATCTGAGCAGGTGACCCAGGCTGAGAGGCATGCCATCTAGTAAATGCCTTAGACAAAGATAGCATCTCATTTAATTTCTATCAGAAGTCAGATCCAAACTCTAAGCCTTCAACTGTGCCCTCAAGAACACAGTTTAAGAAAGTAGGTAAATTCAATATTATATAAGCAGCAGTCACTGGAGTGAGGGTAGTGGGGACCAGGGAAGGCTTCCTGGAGAGGTTAGCTGAAGAAATTAGCAAGCAAAGAAGGGGAGAAAAAGCATCCTGGCAGGTGGGACAGGCATGAATATGAACCACCACTAGTTGAGAGACCATAGCGCAGAGTGACTGGCCGGTGAGTGAGGGAAGCAGACCAGAGGCTAGACAATAAGGAGCCGGTGTGCAGGCCAAAGAGCTTGGACTTTACCCCGTAGAAATAAAAAAGTTTTCAAGATAACCATGTCGCAGAATTGGATTTCCTTAAAATTTATTCATTTATTTGCACGTGTGCATGCGTGCGTGCGTGTGTATGGGTCTCTTGCCACTGCAAAGGAACACCAGATACATGTGCCATTTTTTGTATCTGGCTTTCCATGGGTGTTAGGGAATAGAACCTGGATCATCAGGCTTTGCAAGATGAGGCTTTAACCACTGAGCTGTCTCTCCATCGAATCAGAGGTGGATTTCTCTTGTGTGAGATGATTTTATTTACTTTAAAAAAAATACTGCCGGGCGTGGTGGTGCACGCCTTTAATCCCAGCACTCGGGAGGCAGATGTAGGAGGATCGCCATGAGTTTGAGGCCAGCCTGAGACTACATAGTGAATTCCAGGTCAGCCTGGGCTAGAGTAAGACCCTACCTCAAAAAAAAAAAAAATTATTTAACAAAAAAAAAATAAAAATTATTTAAACTGGGTGTAGTTGAACATGCCTTTAATCCCAACAACTTGGGAAGCAGAGCTGGGAAGATTGCTGTGAATTTGAGGCCAGTCTGAGACTCCAGAGTAAGTTCCAGGTCAGCCTGGGTTAGTGTAAGACCCTACCTTAAAAAAGCAACAACAGGGGCTGAAGAGATGGCTCAGTGAATAAGGCACTAGCTCCCAGTGCCTAAGGCCCTGGGTTCAATTCCCCAGTACCCACATAAACCAGATGCACAAGGCGGCAGCCCTGGCTTTCTCTCTCTCTCTGCTTGAAAATGAATAAATAAAATATTTTTTAAAAAGCAACAACAAAAAATTACTTGTATTCGTGTGTGTGTGGGGGGGGGTGCAGCAGGGTCTCTTACCACTGTAATCAAATGCCAGATCAGCTTTATGTGGGTGGCTGGGGAAGTGAACCCAGACCAGCAGGCTTTGTAAGCCAAGAACCTTTACCCACCGAGTTATCTCCCTGGGCCACAATGATGGATTTTGGACAAAACTACAAAGCAGAGAAATAGCACTCAACAAAGTCCTGGCACACAAGAGGGACTCTAAAACTGAACTTGACTTAAGTTCCTCAGGACAGAGGAAAGGGCCACCACTGATCATGCACATTTAAGGGAGGCAAGTCACTCAACTGATCTAATTCTGTTTCTTAAAATATAAACTGATAGAAGTCTTTGTGCGTGAGAAAGAATCCGTTCTGACTTTAGTTACCTTCCCCAAATCAGATTCTGAATGCTGGTGCCCAATCAAAAATTTTCTCTCAGGAGGCTGAGGTAGAATTGACAGGAGTTAGTGAGTTCGAGGCCGGCATGGGCTACAAAGCGAGTTCCAGGTCAGCCTAGGCTACAGTGAGACTCTGCCATGAAAAAGACCAAAAAAGAAAAAAACAAGTTCCCCCCCCCCTCTAAGTTTTAAAAAGTGGGAACTGGCTGGAGGAGGTGGTATACACCTATAATCTCAGCACCTGGGAGGCAGAGTTAAGAGTTCGAGGCCACCCTGAGGCTACATAGTGAAGTCCAGGTCACCTGGGCTAGAGCAAATCGCTACCTCAAAAAAAAATTTAAGAGGGCTGGAGAGATGGCTCAGCAGTTAAGGCACTTGCCTCCAGTGCCTAAGGCCCCAGGTTCAATTCCCCAGGACCCACATAAGCCAGACCCACAAGGTGGTGGCCCTGGTGCGCTATCTCTCTCTCTCTCTCTCTCTCTCTC
>PVHP010043680.1:0-14425 GCA_004024765.1 Zapus hudsonius
GAAAGAAAGAAAGAAAGAAAGAAAGAAAGAAAGAAAGAAAGAAAGAAAGAAAGAAAGAAAGAAAGAAAGAAAGAAAGAAAGAAAGAAAGAAAGAAAGAAGGAAGGAAGGAAGGAAGGAAGGAAGGAAGGAAGGAAGGAAGGAAGGAAGGAAGGAAGGAAGGAAGGAAGGAAGGAAGGAAGGAAGGAAGGAAGGGAAGGAAGGAAGGAAGGAAGGAAGGAAGGAAGGAAGGAAGGAAGGAAGGAAAATAGAAAGAAAAAAGGGGGTAAGGAATAAAAGGTTGTACTGAAAAATGCATATCCAAGAGTTCTGAAATAGACAACATGAAAATTCCTGATAGAAAAGAATGGAGAAGTGTCATTATAAAAGAAATGACAGAACTAGGAACGCAGTTCAGACGGAAGAGTGCTTGCAAAGCTCTGGCTTCATCCCTGGTACTGAAAGAAAGATGGGAGAAGAGAGATAAAATTGGAGGCATAGCTCAGAGGTGCAGCTCTGGCTTCGATACCTACCTCCCCCCCCCCACATACACCCTACACACCCCCGAAAAATAGAAAGAAAAGACAAAAACGGAAACAGCCTGGCCACATCTTAGTGAAAGTTGTAAAAGCCAAGGATGGAAAGGAAATCTTACAAGCTTTGACACAGATGTAGCTGAAAAAATAAAAAGATAATCAGGCCAAGTTCATCTTCCCATCTGCAATATTTGACTCTAGAGATAGCGAAACACTTAAAGACACTTGAAAGAAAAAGACCACAAATCAAGGCTACTATTCTGAGCCAAATTATCATTATATTTATATGAAACCCAAAGACAAAACTTTTTCAGATATACAATAGTGCAGCATAAACAGAACCGTATAGCCATATGTTCTTTTTGAAGAAATTGGTAGGGATTTGCTTCAACAGAACAAAAACCAAATTCAGAACAGGGATCTCAAAATAGCATGAGACAGAAAGCATGGAAGAAATAGGGAAATCATAAGTTAAGCACAATTCATAGTTAAATCTGAATCAATGACACTGATGTGTGCGCAGACCGCCAGGCGAGCATTAAGAAACTTCCTGAAACAGGAGCCGTGGTGAAACCAACTGGATCTCGGGGCTTGGTACTTTAACAGGCACACAATTAGGTGAGCACTGAAGTGGGGAGGACGAGCAGTGGGGAAGGGGAGGGAAGAAACTGGAAGAGACCCACCGGGATGTAGCTCAGTTGGTAGAGTGCTCGCCTAACTCGTACAAAGCTCTGAGTTCGATCCTCAGCACCACAGAAAGCAAGTGTGGAGGCAGAAGTTGAGGAGTGAGTTTGAGGCCCTGCCCAGGAAAAAAGAAAGAGGGAAGAATGAAGGGAAGAAGGGAAGGGGGAAGGAAGGAAAGAAAATGGAAGGCACAGCAGTGTTTAAAGCTGGGCATGCTGTGTGTGCCTATATACCCAGCACTCAGGAGGCGGAGGCAAAGGATAGGGCTTCCAGGCCGGCTCGCTCTGTGTAGTGAGCCCTGTCTCAACCACGAACCCAAACCAAACCATCACTCTTATCCTTCAGTCCCTCAGAATGGGACCTTCTTTAGAAATAGAGCTGTTGTAGCCAGCTTCAGGTTTCTGGAATGAGCCTCCAAACCTGTCAGCTTAAATGGTCAAAAAGCAGAGAAAAAAGAATATGAAAAATATTTCTGCTCTGACTCAGTGGGGGGCAAGTAGAGAAAAGCAGGCCTCGTGGAAGATAAGCTGTGATGTCAGGCGCTCAGGAGCCCTTCCGCCGCCATCTCCTCTGGTCACACAGGATGCCCAGCGTCGCAGATGTCTCCTCTCACGAGACACAGTGTGCTGTCTTCAGAGATCTTCGGGTGACTGTGGCAGGCAGTCCCTGGGTGACACGCCTCCGGATGAAGCCAGCACGAATTCCTCAGCTTGTTTGTCTCCCTGAAGCCTCTGCCCTCACTATGGAAACTTGGCTCTCCCAGAGGACACGGAGACACGGGCTGCCCCGCTCCTGTTCCATCTTACCATGTGACATGAAAATAGCTTCTCCCCTCGTGAGGGGAGGAGGTCATGCTTGGTGGCAGACACCCTGAGAGTTCTCGGTGGAGTAGAAACACCTCCCTCTGCACCATGTGTGTCACTAGAACAGCAGTATCTGTCCCTCCCAGAAGACACTTCTGCCTTTTCCAATATAGAAGGCAAGACCAAGGCAAAACAGAGATCTCCTGCCAAGGCCGCACGGCTGAATTCTGCAGTCCCACGGCTTGCTTTAAGCCAAACTGGAAAGTCTACATGCATGAAGCGCTGGGTTCAGTCCTCAGCTGGGTGTTGTGGTGCATCTGGAACCCCTGCACTTGGTAGGTGGAGGCAGGAGAAACAGAAGTTCAGCTCCATGGTGAGTTGGAGGCCAGCTTGAACTGCAAGAGACCCCGTCTCAAAAAACTCAGTAGGAAAGAAGGAGCTCAAAGACTGTTGGGTTGCATTTGCCTAGTTTGATTTTCACATTTTGTAGAAGCCAGGAACAGAGGACAAGTTTCCTCCGAAGTAAAGTTAGCTCGGGCTTGGGGTGTTCATGCATCTCTAAGAAAGACCTGGCCATTGACCAGCTCTTAGAAGACAGTCTCGAGAATCCTGACTGATGAGAGTCCTGGGTCCCTGGGGCCAGGGCCAAGGCCCGGCAGCCTGTGAACTGGCACAGCCTCACTGGAGAGGGCAACCGAAGCCGGCACCCAGCCTATGTACTTTAGTCCTTTGTTGATTTTATAAAAAGTATTTTATTTGCATGTGTGTGCACACATGCATGTGTGTCTGTGTGTGCCAGGGTCTCCTGCCACTGCAAGTGAACACCAGATGCTTGTGGCACTTTTGTTTTCTTTTTTTGGTTTTTCGAGGTAGGGTCTCGCTCTAGTCCAGGCTGACCTGGAATTCACTATGTAGTCTCAGGGTGGCCTTGAACTTGCGGCAGTCCTCCTACCTCTGCCTCCGGAGTGCTGGGATTAAAGGCATGTGCCACCACGCCCGGCTTGTGGCACTTTTTGTGTCTGGCTTTCCATGGGTGTTAGGAATCAAATTCAGGCCACTAGCTTTACAAGCAGGCACCTCTCTCTGCTGAGCCTTCTTCCCAGCCCCTACTTTGTTGGTTTTGATCTGTAGCTTTCATTACAATAATCTGGAACTGTACATTTGTCTGCATTCTGAGAGTCTCCTAGAGACTCCTTCGTCAGACAGACTGCTTCTTGCTGTGGCAAACACCTGAGAGAAGCTATTGAAGTGAGGAAAGGGTTATTTGGGCCCATGGTTTCAGTGTCTGGCCGCCTGGCTCTTGCTCCGGGGCCCCTGGGGAGGAAGAACATCCTGATAGCATGTGGGGGGTCCTGCTCACCTCACCGAAGGGGAAGGGGCTGGGAACAAGGTTCACCCTTTAAAGGCTTAAAGAGGCCTGCTTCCTCGCCCAGGCCTGACCTCCTAAGGGTTCAGCAACTTTCCAATAACTCCCTCAAATTAGGAATCCATAGATGGGTCACTTCCATTACAACCTTGTGATCTAATCTTATCTTAAAAGCCCGTCCTTGCCTAGCAAGCGCAAGGCCCTGGGTTCGGTCCTCAGCACTGCAAAAAAAAAAAAAATCCCACAAAGAGCTTTTCAATGAAAACAGGTTCATTTCCCAATCAGCTCAGCTCTTGCTGCCACAGTCTCTGGCCCCGTGGGCCTCTCCACGGTGCACTTCGGTCACGTCGCAGCCAGCTCCTGCCTCCAGGGTAGCAGGACTGTGGAGATGTTCACGGGTTACACAGCACTCAGCCGGGCCAGGAAGCTCGCCATGAGTCTGAAGCCAGCCTGGTCTGTCTATGACTCTATGTCAGGACTGGGGCTGTAGCTCAGCAGTTAAAGACGCTTGCTTGCAAAGCCTGCCAATCCAGTTCAGTTCCCCAATACCCATGTAAAGTCAGGTACACAAAGTGACACATGTATCTGGAGTTCATTTGCAAGTAGCAAGACGCCTCGACTTACTCATTCTCTCTCTCTAATAAACAAAAGTTAAAAAGACCCTGTCTAAAAATAAGTTAAGCTGTGTGCCAAAACACGATGGATGAATATGAAAATAGAAATTCCCTATTTCACTAATTGACTTAGATTCAGAATTTGAAACTAAATTTTAAAAAATTGAATCAAGTAGGATATAAAGATAATCAATTAAAAACAAAGTCACAGGAAAGGTAACTGATCGTTATTCTCAGTAACACTAAAATGTTCCACTGCTAGTGGAAAAATTATGAAAATGTGTGATCATATGTAAATTTTAGAAAGAATTCCCTTTGGCTCTAATGTAAACGGACATGGGTCAATAAACATGGTCTTTCAGCCCTTTTATTAAACCAAATTAGGTGGGTTTTTTTTGGTTTTTTGAGGTAGGGTCTCACTCTAGCCCAGGCTGTTTTTTTTTTTTTTTTTGAAATGTGTAGCCGAGGCTGGCCTCGAACTCCTGATCCTCCTGCCTCCACCTCTTCAGCAATATCCTACCGGCGTGTGCCACCACAACCGGCAAATTAGGTGTATTTTTAACCAACATTAATTACAGGATTTGAGAAAAATAAAATTCATACCATGCCCATTTAAAATTTTTGTTTGGCTCTTAAAAAGGAGTTTTTGGGGATCTAAGGAGATGGCTTAGTGGGTAAAGGAACTTGTTTGCAAAACCTGCCAGTCCAGGTTTGATTCCCAGTACCTACTTGAAGCCAGATACGCAAACTGGTGCACGCATCTCGAGTTTGCTTGCAGTGGCAAGAGGCCCTGCTATACCCATTCTCTCTCTCTCTCTCTCTCTCTCTCTCTCTCTCTCTCTCTCTCTCTCTCTCTCTCTCTCTCTCCTCTTTCTCTGTAAATAAAAATATTTTTTTTAAACTTTTTGGTCTTGTTTTGGGAAGGCCACCTGTAATCATCACTCAGTGAGATCCTGTCTCAAACAACTAACAAACGAATAAACAAAAGAATGGGGAGGAAGAATATACATTTTCTTTATGCAAAGTCAATATAAAGTAATAAATATTTTACTTTCTTTGTGAAAGCTTATTTTATATGAAATTTCATGGATTTTTCTTAAGACTTGTGAAATGCTGCTCTTTTAATTAGTCTTTCTGGAATTGTTGGTGTGTTTGCTGTTTTACCGTAAGTGCGTTGCTTGACTAAATGACTGCAAGATGATGTCTTAAGGAGGCGACACGTCATGAACAAGTCCAGTTACCCCAGCACAGGAGGCGCACACAGAGATGTGTCCATGAGAACACAGTGCAGAAGAGATGTGAATGTCTAGAGATGCAAGAAAAAAATTAAGTTAAATGTCCATATATGATTTAAAAATTGTGTGTGTTTGTGTGCACGTGCACACACACCAGGATCTCTTGCTGCAGCAACAGAATCTGGCTTGAGGTGGGTAGTTGGGGAATTAAACTCAGACCAGCAGGCATGGTGCTCTTAGCCACTGGGCCATCTCCCCAGACTCCGTTTATGAGAGAGAGAGAGAGAGAGAGGGAGAGAGAGAGAGAGGAGAGAGCAAGCAGGCATAACAGGGCATCCTGCCACTGCAAACTCCAGATGCATGCACCACTTTGACCATCTAACTTTCCATGGGTACCCGGGAATTGAACCTGAGCCATCAAGCTTTGCAAGCAAGCGCCCTTAGCCACTGAGTTATCTTTTCAGCCCCTTATTTTTTTCCCTTGTTGCTTTTGAGATAGTTTCAAGTGACCCAGGCTGGTCTCAAACTCAGTTTATAGCTGAGCATCCCAGACCTGAATTCCTAATTCTCCTGCCTCTTCCTCCTTCCACTAGAATTACAGGTGTGCCACTATGCCCAGTTCAAATGGTAAGTTCAGAGATGTGTGTTTCTCATTATGAATAAGTTTGTTTTGCTTTTGCTTTTTGAAACAAGGTCATATGTGGCCTGGGCTGGCCTCACTATGTAGCTGAGAATGGCCTTGACCACACCTGGGGATAATTCGCATTTCTGCATATACTGATAGCCTACCAATTCCGGAAGTCTTCCCCACGACTTGACCTCACTGGTTTGCAGTTATGTAAGAACCTCTTTGCATTTTCCTTTTCCATGTGTTATTTTGCTTCTTAAGCCGCAGCTTCACTTTGTCATATAGGCGGGCTTGGAACACCCTACATGGACCAGGCTCAAACTTGGCCTCAACCTTGTGACAATCCACCTACCTATTAATTCCAGCACTTGACGAAGCAGGAAGATCAGGAGTCCAAGGCCAGCCCTTGAGGACTGTGGCAGTCAGCTTTGTGTTGCTGGACAAACACCCGACCAGAAACTGCCTAGGGAAGGAAAGGTTTTATTTCAGGCTTACTGACTCCAGGGGAAACACCATCACTGGTGGAAGAAGCTGACTCACTTCCATAGATCCAAGCAGAGAGATGCCATGCAACAGCCAGCAAACAGGAACCTTAAGACTGGACTACAAGATCCACCCCTGGGCCACCTCCTCCAGCAGGTCATTGGCTGATGGAGACTCAAGCTGCAAGCTTCATCAAAAATACCTCAGGGGCAGGGGTGCTGGAGAGGCGGCTAAGCCTAAGGACCTGGTTCGGTTCCTCAGTACCCACATAAAGCCAAATGCACAGTGGCACATGTATCTGGAGTTTGTTTGCAGTAGCTGGTGGCTCTGACGGGCCCGTTCTCTCTCTCTCCCTCTCTTCTCTCTCTATTTCTGCTTGCAAATAAATAAATAAAAATATTTTTAAAAACCTCAAGTTATGCCAAAGGAAGGGTAGAACTGCTTGAAATGCAAACTCCAGACACAAACCGGCCTTGATATTCATGATTTTGCAGGTGCCTGATATGCATAATGAGAGGAGAAGATGATGACACCGAAACAAAAGAGACTAATTGAGAGGGGGAGGAAATATAGGGGAGGGTGGGAAGGGACAGAGGATCATAATGGTTTATTGTCCGTAATTATGGAAGCTATCAACAAAAAGCTAAAACAAAAACCTTCAAGCAATGGCGGAACCTACATCACATTTAAACTACCACAGTTACATACCGTTAAAACCAGTCTGGCATTACCTGAGATATTGTCTCAAAATAAATCAGTAAATAAATGTGCTTGGTGAAAAAAGTGATAAGAAGCAAAGATTTTAAAATCACTGGGGAAATGGATCAGCAAAAAGTTTCAAGTGCTTGCTTACAAAGCCTAATGACCTGGGTTCAAGTTCCCAGCCATCCATGCCAAGTCAGATGGGCTTTCATTTTTAAAATGTTTAAAGTCAATGTAGTGGGGAAAAATTGGAATGCTCAGGAAGCTAAAAGCAAATTAGCTTTTCAATTCTTGAAACTTTTCACATTTTTCAATTTAATCTATTGTCTGTGAACTTAAACAAGTTTACTATGTGTTTGAATGAAGAAAGAATTTGAAGATTGCATCTGAAGGAAACGCTATAGCAGAATTATAAAATGCTTTGACTGTCTAGAGTTCTGTATAGTCATTTATTTAGACATGCCGTATACAGAGTGGATTAGCTACAAAGAATCCTATCTGGAAATCTATTTTTTTTTTTGCCTCCATGAGTGTGTGTGTGTGTGTGTGTGTGTGTGTGTGTGTGTGTGTGTGGTGAGGTGTGGTCTCTCCCAGCTCAGTTGGATTGACTCAAGGGAGGGACTGTAATCTGTGTTTTGGGAAGTTTAGAACGCCATGGCCCCAGCCAGAGCCACAGGAGGAGCTCAAGTTGGCTCTCCGGAAACAAAAGCTCTGATGCTTCAGTCTGTCCCTTTCAGATGGTATTTTAAACTCTCTGAAGAGCAACTGTGATGTCTCCCTTTCTAATGTTACCAGGGAAACAGGAGGTTGGCTCTGACCTTTGGTGACCTCTAAGATTAATACGCGCTGGCCACCTAGCCTTAGTGCCTCAGCCAGACTAGTGTATCGGCAAACGCTTGACCACTGAGATACACTTCCAACCCTGAAGATCCCTAAAGGTGAAATAAGTACCAATGTATTTCTTTCCCTTTCTGGAACTCCATTGAAAGCAAACGTGCTATTACAAAAAAGTTGTACCCACAAGAGCAAAGAGCAGTGGGCAGTGGGTGGGGGAGAGGGGGGACACCCACAGAACAGCTTTCCAGCAACTTCTGAAAGAGAAGAGAGCCGCCAAAGAAACTAGAGAAAGAAGGGTGGAAGGCAGGAGTGCTGTTGAGGCTCTTCCAGTCTCTTGTAAGGTTCTTCCTGAATGGCGGAGATTTTGCAGTGTCTTAATGGCAGTGAGTCAAAGAGGGCGGGGAGTGATTTCTTCCAGAATTAGATGTGGTCAGGAGATCAAAGGTCAGCCGCTGCCCAAAGAACAAAGGGTTTGTGCTGGCTGACCTTGGGGAGGGGGCAAGGCTGTGCGGTAGAGGGGGGTCATGTGTGCTCCTAGGGAGGCACAGGAGTCCTGGCTTAGAAGCAGAAGCATTTGAAGCCAGCCTGGGCTACATAAGACCTTGCCTGGAAAAGATTTTCAAAAAACCAGGCAAACAAAAAGAACTGAAATATGTCTCCCATCTTCTTTCTCCTGTGACCAGTCTTTCTGTTTATGATGGTGCTTTGATTTCTTGTTAAATGTCATTTTAAGTAAAGAGGAAGTAAAAGTCATTAATATAAAATTTACCATTCATCTTTACATTACATCAATTTCAAATGCAAATATTAACATATGCGGAATCACTAGATTTACACAGTTCCTATTTCATAACTTGTGCACACAGACATAGTACTTCATTAGTAAGCAGAACAGTGGGATCTGCAAACACCAAACTCGGGTCTTGATTTCACATCCCCATTTGTGAAGAGGAACTCCACCCTCAGATGACTCACGAAGGTCAGTACACCTCAAAGAAGTTTGGGCTCCACAGGGTGCTGTGGCGGATGGAATGTGAAGCCCCAGCTGGCCTGGAAGGCCCGAGCCTTAGGCCGGCCTGGCTGGAGGAAGGGCGTCCCTGGGCCCTTGGGTCTTAGAGTCCAGCCCACTGGCCACACTCAGCTCGGCCTCTGAACTTTCTGCAGCTGATTTGAATGAAGGTGCTCCGTCCCTCTGCTCCTGCCATGCTTCCCCGCCACAGCGAAGCTTCCCTCAAAGCTGGACTCTGGACCAGGGAGCTAGAAGGGGGCTGTGAGGGAGGAAGCAGGGAGGACTCGAGGGGAAGGTTTTGGCAGATCCGCAAGGGGAGGGCGGAACACTGGGGGAGCTTTGAGGGTCTAAGTGCAGGGGACGGAGGAGCGGACGGTGGGGGGAGCTTTGATCACAACTTAAGTTCTCAATAAGCCATCTGGAAACCTACCTCTTCACGACGATGCGCTAAAAAGAGAGACTTTGGGCAGAAGTGGCGAGGGTCCCAGAAGCCATAGATTGTTATCAGCAAAATTTCAGAACCAGGGGTGAGATACCTTCCAGCAAAGTTGTCGGCCAGGGAGGCCCCCGGCTCCCCCCAACACTGCAGGCTGTTACTGCCCACCAGGACCCCGCGTGCTTGGGCTGCAGGTCACTGAGGAATCAAGCTGGAGCTGAGCTGGAAGCCTCCTCCCCGTTGACTAGCTGTCAGGATGCTGGAAAGATCTGTGAGGCTGTTGGGGAGAAAAGTCATCAGGAGTGTTAAGCAGTGGTGGCACATTTGCTGCGGGGAAACAGACTGCTCCCTGCTTGGCTTCCTCCGAGAGGGAATTCAGGCTTGGAACTGAGAGCCTCGTCCAAAGCCCGAAGAGGGAGACCACCACTGCTTCTGGCCCCGGAACTGCCCTCTAAATGTTCATGTTTGGGCCCATAGCGTAGTGCTGCTCCTGCTTCTCTTTTCAGATGGTGGTGGCCACGGGGTGACTCCAAACTCACCACAGTGCTGAGAGGAAGCGACAGCGGGTGTTCTGGATTAAGTGAGGCGTCCCTCTAGGGCTCGGGGACCGCCGAAGACGTGCTGCAAAGGACGGAGCAAGAAGGAAGAGGGGCTTCGGGACACAGAGCCGCCATGGTAGTCAGGGCCACACACGAGCTGCGCCATAGGAGGGAAAAGACGACATCCAGGTGTAGGTGGGGCCTGGGGGGAGGGAAGCAGTGGGGGGGGGTCCTATGGCACCTGAACCGCCTGGAGGCTGGAGGCAGCCCTTTGCCTCCTCTCGGGCTCTGGCTGGGCGTTTCGTCGCAGCCGCAGGAAGGCAGCGAGAAGGGCCGCTGCCCCCGGGGACGAGGGCTGCACAGCGTGTCCGAGGCCACGGTCGGGCCGGAGCGCCGTCCGTGGGTGCAGAGCCGACCGGGCCTGATTCTCAGGGCGCCCAGCCTTGCTGGTCCGGTGTCCCCTCCCGGAACTTGACAGCCTCAGTGGCCGGAGGACCTTCTCTGCTTCGAAAGTGGAAAACGACCCGGCCTCCCCCGCTTTCGTGCGGCCCACCCTGGGGAGGGGGACAGGGCCTCTGGCGTCGCCTGGGCCGCGCACCGAGGGCCTGGTGGTCTCCGCCTCCCCGCCGCAGCGGTGTGGTTGGCAGGGGAAATGCCCCCGCGACGCGGTCGTGCGTGGGAATGGCGAGGGGCCCCCTGGTCTCCGACTCCCCTTCCTGCCGCTTCCCCTGACCAGATGCTGAGACTCGTGCTTCTGCAACATCTTCGGCCGCGCTTCAACTCAGTCAACAGAAGCAGGGGGCGATGGCTGAGGAGGGAGAAGCCCTGCCTCTGAGACAGTCTCGTGCCCGGAGACGGGCAGCCGCGCTGCTTCAATTGACGCCCAAGAACATGCAGAACTCCACCAGAGCTTGAGGCCGTAAAAACAAGCCTTGTGCCCATCAAAACGCCCTCGAAGAACTCACGTTGTGTCCATAGGTTAGTGCAACTCTCGCTTTTGTTCGAGAAGCTTCCTTTTTCAGTTGGCGCTCACTTTTGGGAAGATTCAAGACTCATGGCCGTGCTGAGAACAAGTGACTCTGGGGTGCTCCATGGCGGGAGAGGCGAGAGGAATGTGAGAGCCAGAGATGGGAAGAGCGCATGGAGCACTCCTTCCTACCTTGACCTCTCAGCGCTGCCGTTGTCTGCATGAGGCCTGCACAATCTCAAGATCCCACGGAGGGTGATGGAGGAGGGCACCGGCCCCCATCCTCCCTGGGGCGTTCCTGGCAGTTGATGGCAGTCGTTTCCTTCGGGAGTAGAGCCGCTGGTAGGATGCAAGCGCCCTGGTAAATACCCCCACCCTCGGGCAGGCAGCCCTGGTTGAACTCTGGGGCTCTCACACATCAAGTGAATAGGTGCCTCTGGTCTTATCTCTTTCTTTCTTAGAAGAGAAAGGAATGTAAAGGTCTTATTACTCCCTTTCCTGAGGATCTGGCTGCATCTAGACCCCAGGTGTTGAGGCTGGACCAACCCGTGCAGCCCCCTTCTAGTAAACTCCCATAAAAGACCCCAATCTGGGTCTCCAGGCGGATGTTCCCATTTCTGGGAACCCCTCAGGCTATACAGAGAGTGTTGTATTCTTTCCTTCTCTTAAATTCTATGTAATAAAAATTTTCCAAACTTAACCTATGGTCTGTGAATTTCATTTATAGAAATCGGTAAGACAATAACCGGAAGCCACTGACTCTGCAAGCTTTGTGTGAACTACTATGAGTGTCTGGCACCCTAGCTCCCAAGTTACTGCCCAACCAAGACACCCCAAATTCCCTTATCAGAACAGCCACTCACCTTTCTCCCTCTCTCTTGACCATCCTTCCTGAGGGGTCCTGCCCAGGACTGGGAGGGAGGAACACTGCTAGAACGCAGACACAGGTCTCTCTGGGTTTTCCCTCAGCCTGTGACCTCTAGATCAGTCCCTTTGTTCTTCAGGAAACCTAAGTTTAAAAATCAAGGCTCGGATTCAGGGCGATAGTCACTGGATCCCGTACTCTTGGGCTCCCAAGACAAGATGCACTATGGGAGCAGTTGACGGGGAGGCTACTAAAAATAGAATCGAGGTAAACCAGAAATGTGTATATTTGTTAACCTACACTGATCACACTCTCCGAAGGAGATTGTGCTTGTATTTTTCAGGAGCGAGAGAGCTGGGGCCCATCTAACCCTACCAACCGACCTTAGGCCAATACCTGAGATTCTGGCAAGAGAGGAGCCACCACAGTCATACCATGGAAGATCCATATGGAATCCTGCAGAGAAGGACGAGAGGAACGAGGGACCCTCAGCCACAGACATTCAATCTACACAGGATAAGCCAGTGAGACAGAAACCAACCATCTTCGACACAAAGACCCCTAAACTCACAACCTTAAAGCAGCCTTAATACCACAACTCAGGGACCTATGCGGACGAGGGGGCGGGAAGATTGTAAGAGCCATGGTGGGAGAGACTATCCAGAGGCATGGCCCCCCTCAGTGACAACACACTTGGGCCAGGAGGACCGGGCTGAGTACTAGGCTATCCAGGGTCCCCTGCCACAAGGATTGATCCAGACGGTACACGGAGGGGGATATCCAGTTGATTGGGAATGGGGAGGGGGGCATTGGGGATAACAACTCATTGTTTGCCTCCTGAATAATGTAATACATTATGGACAATAAATATATATTTAAGATTAAAAAAATAAAAAATTGAGGCTCCTCCCGAGCTTTGGGGCTTCATTTCAGAAGGACCTGTGTCATGGAGGCATCCGCTCACTTGTGTTGCTCTGCTCTAGCTAACCTGCTTTCCATTATGGGACCCTGGGACCCTGCAATGCGTGAGGAAGGGTCTCATGCCTTTCCACTCCTAGTGAGTGGGAGAAGGCCACACCTCACCCTGTCCTGGCTTCCCCTCTCACATCACACACACACACACACACACACACACACACACACACACACGCACGCACGCACGCACGCACGCACGCACGCACATAAATAAATAAATAAATAAATAAATAAATAAATAAATAAATACATACATGACTTGTACAGGTTCATGAATCTCTGTGGTTTCTACTTTGGACTTTTAAAAATATTTTATTTATTCATTTTCAAGCAGAGAGAGAGAACACCACCTTGTGGATCTGGCTTATGTGGGTCCTGGGGAATTGAACCCAGGGCCTTAGGCACTAGAGGCAAGTGCCTTAACCACTGAGCCATCTCTCCAGCCCTGGACTGTTTTGAGTATCCTCGGAGTCTGTCTCCTTTACCCTTGGGCAGGTTGTCGGGCTCCCTGTGGGAGCAGCACTCTTGCTCATCTCTCCACTTCCTCTGTGGTTCCACCTGGGCCCTGGCTGGTGTGTTAGGGGTGTTCATCTCCTGCCTGGGAGTCAACTATGGGCGCTGGTCTTGCTGGTAGAATCGAGGTGTCCATAGTTCTCACCGCCTTCTGAAAAATACAGACAGGTTCTCCAGCAGAGACTGAGCTCAGCATAGGCGAAAGGGGACAAACATGATCAGTCTGGCGAGATTATACTGGGTGTAGGCTGTCTTTAGACCCATGGTGAGGGGGGACTTCCCCTTGGAGTCTGGATTCTTGGTCTCCATAGGAATCTGCCTTGGATCCCAGTTCCAGCTAAGGGTTCCTTGTCACTGAGCGGATCTCTTAGCCAATCAGAGAGCTGTTAATTGCCTGCCTAGCTTAAGCGCCACGATTGCACAGTAATTCTTGCCATGCTGGTCTCTGTCCTAAAGCAGTGTCCCCTTCTTTCTCCCAATATCAGTCGCTGTCATGTAGCAGCGCCCTCTGCTTTCTCCCAGCATCATGGGCTGATATTCCTGGCAGCTCAGGGAGTGCCCACAGCTCTACACGGACTGACCATCTAGAAACTGGCTTCCTTGGAGCCCTGGCTGCCTGTAACTCACTGTGGCGATCAGACAGGCATCCTCCTGCTTCTGCCTCTAACTCCTGAGTGCTGGGATCCCATGTGCACATGCCACCAAGTCCAGCTGGGCTGCAGGCTTAAGCAGAGGAAGAACTGGGGCAGGGCAAGAGATAGACGGAATGAGGCAGCCCAGTTCAAGTCGGTCATTGTGGCAAATCCTATGGACTGAGGGGATAAGCCAATTCTCGAAGAATGCTTACTTCTGCTCCCATATGCAACCTTGCTCTCGTGGGTAACTGCCCACATCTTGGTAGGTGGTGGGGGTTTGCTCTGCAAGGCTCTGCTGTTCCTGGAATCCAAGGCAACCACAGATTTATGGCAGTGACTTTTATTTCTGTGCCTTCAGCCTGGAGGTAGACAGACACTCCTTAGGGACCGTCTTGCCTGTGTAGAGTTAGGCAGAGGTCTGAGCCAAAGCAAAGGAGACAGACACGAAATGAAGGCAAGAATGCCAGGCTTTCCTTTTGCATTAATGAGCTGGTGGGCCCCAAGGAGAAAACACTGCTTTCTAGCAAAAGCTGCTTGTAAGTCTATCTTCGAGGAAGGAAGGAAGGAAGGAAGGAAGGAAGGAAGGAAGGAAGGAGGGAGGGAGGGAGGGAGGGAGCGAGG
>PVHP010043681.1:0-14417 GCA_004024765.1 Zapus hudsonius
GGGAATTGGGGATAACAACTCATGGTTGGCCCACTAAACAATGTAACTCATTATGGACAATAAAGAAAAAAAAAGAAAAAAATCTGTAGGGTGAAAAGGAAGAGTGAACTAAACATACACAGTGGCTGTTAGCTAACAACAATGTCTTCATCCTGATTCATCACTCGTAACAAAAACGTCACATTAATACAGACATAATCAAAGACGAAATTGTTTGGACATGTGCTCTGTACATATTAATCCAGCTTTCTATAAACCTAAGACTTCTCCACAGTAAATCTATTACCGTTAAGAAAATGAAAAGCCTACTTGTGGAAAATGATCAAGTTCATTAAATATCTGGTTGTTAAGGCACGTTTAAATTTCAATTTCAGTTTTAATTCAGCTATCAAGAGTAGTTTTATTGCAAACTAATTAAAAAATAAAAATTTTGGCACTACCTATTTCATTTATAATATAAAGTCCAAATGACTACTTTCAACTAGAGAATTGAAATATTAAAGGTTATTATTAAGTTCCAGGCTTTTTAACATTCAGGTTTCATTTGGGCTGTAGGACTACAGCACTATTTCTAGCAGCAAAGACATTAGCAAGAAAACCACTGAGCCATACTTCAAAGTTTGACTTTCTGCTTTTCCACTGGAAAAAAAGTTTAATTTTATAAAAAAGGTATTATTAGATGGCACACAGATACAGTTTACACTTGTTAAAAATTAGAAATTTTCATCTTTTGTCTCACTCAATTATAATAATAAATATTATCAAACCCAAACAAGTCCCCTCAATTCTACTTCAGAGAGCTTGCACATATATAATGCACCAGGAAAACCTTCCAGTTTAAGGATATCTTTATAAACATTTTTCATAGAAATTAAAAATATGCAGCCATATTGGGAGCAAATATTGACATGCATCCTTGCTGAAGATTATAGAACCAAGTAAATTGGCAGCCTCACATTGCAGAAGAAAGTTTCGATATGACAGATAGGCAATCTGGATTCCAACACATTTTAATTTGTTGTTTAGAACTCTGTGGTGTTAGACTACAAACTTATAAACATGACTTTTTTCACTGCCTGTGGAAAGTGTCCTACTACAATATTTATAGCTCATTATATTCAAAGTATAAAGCACTGACTTTTAAATCAGCTGCATGAATTATAACTCAGTGCCATGATGACATGAATAATAATGCAAAAATCAAATTCATAATTTACCAAAATGTTGGTTGATAGATTGAAAAATTGATATTTAAATCAGGCATTTAAAATGTATGAATAAAATTTTTAATCAACATGAAAATATCATTTGGGGGATTAATGTTACAGTTATAAATAGAAATCCATGTACTTTTCACATTTTGCTGCCCCTGTAGATATTTACATGACAAAAGTTTAGACAATGCTATGTAATCAATCTAAGTTATTTCAGATATGACAGAATTGCCATCGGCAAAAGCTCATATTGAAAATATTAACACATTCGCCACCAAAGATTTCTCCTAATGAAATATCATTTAGCCTTTATATATCTTTGCATTACAAAGCTATTATTACAAAAATCTTAACCCTGACTTTAGTTATACACATACACATAGAAATAAATATATGTAAATAAATGTAGATGTACTCCTGAAGCAACTATTACTGAATCACATTTTATATACATTTCCGATCATTTATTAACTTATAAAATATTTAATAGAACATATTATACCTTTATGACTAGGATTGTGAAAATGGAAGTAAAGATGGATAAATGTTACCCAAGTACAGCAGGGTTCATGTGACTTTCAGTAGATTTTTATATAAAAGCCATTCGCCTAAATGGCTCCGCACAACAGTGAAAAGGAAAATAACATCTTTCGCCCATCAACTTACATTATAAAGGAGCAAGTTCAAAGTGCTGACAAATGTTCCATTGTTCTCTCTCACAGAAATAGCAGCTGAGGACCTAAAACAGATTTAGAAGATGATGATGTTTTAAATTAAAAGTTTTACTTATATCTGAATGTTAGATCTCAGGCAATAAACTCTTGAATAATTTTGGCACGTTTTTAGCTAGGCCCCGAGGCAGGTATACTGTTAAAATCGCCAAATTGTTAGAATATAAAAAATACAGACAGACTGCTATTTAGGATCATTTTATACAGAATGCCAAGTTTTTTGTGTTTTGTTTTTTTACTTAGCATTGCACATATGAGATGTTTGCAGGCAAATTCTTTTCATAAGTCCTTGAACCCAATGCAAATACGGCTTCATCAATTCCATAAGAAGTTCTACATAAACATCGCATGGTAAGGAGTAGATGTGGGATAAATATTGTTTGAAGAAATGAATAAAGGAGCATGTTGACTGCACAGCACAGAGGAGAGAGTGAAGGATGCTTCCCTCTGCATCTGTGTCCTTTCCATCAAGTTCTTTTCACAGCAAAGGTTTACTTTTGATTAAAGTGCGTATCATCTCTGTGCTACTGAAATGCATTGCATTTTTCTTACCTAAAACACAGAGCAGTCTCTATGTTCCTTTATGACTAGAATTAAGCAATAACTAGAACTTCACAATGGCAAACCCTAAAATTGAAGAGGGGAAAACGTTCACTAAGTCACCCCATTTTGTCAAAAGCAGTTGACAAAATACATTGAGTTGAGTATGTTGTGATGTGTTTATAACCACGTCTTGGAGTTTGTACTCAGGAAAGAATCAGCGACTATCTAACCTCTGTCCTTAACCAGAGTTCCTTGGCTGAGACCATCACAGACATCTGTGATCCACTGCAGAAGTGACAGGGACTCGGGATGTGGAGCCGCAGAATCCAACCGTGAGATCACATGGCAGGAAGGGACAGGCTGGACCCAGTAGAGCAGTGACCAAGTGCCCACACATGAGAAGCCCAGAAAGGTCTCTAGACCTGCGGATGCCCCCATGGTGGAGACCCCAGCACAGACTAGAGGCCAGAGAGTGAGAGCGATGAAGAGATCACAGTCAATATGGTTCTCATTGTGTTGAGCTTTGACTGGAAGTCTCTCAAAAATAAGAAAGGACTCCATTGGAAAGACAATACCAGAGCGTAAAGGTGGGAACTTACGAAGCAAGCTGAGTATTATTAACCAGGTATTCCAATGGGTAACTACAACTAAATTTGTACAGAAGGCCAGGTAGATAGCTGATGACAGTTGGTGGGTCTGGAGTGTCAATATATCCTGAAATATTTCCTATTTGCATTGACGTTGCATTTCCATAACCACTGATGCCAGGAATTGTGGATACCTGTGAGAACAGTAGACCAAGTTTGATCATTAAATGCATATATACAAAAGCTTTTATATATATATATATATATATATATATATATATATATATATATATATATATATATATATGTATGTATATCCACCTTTTGGAACTTCGTGTGCAAATAAACATTACAAAACTTTTTCATGTTTTGGTTCAAGTATATATATATATACATACATATATAGATATATATATATATCCACCTTCTGGAACTTCATGTGCAAATAAACATTACAAAACTTCTTTACCATGTTTTGGTTCAACTATAAAATGCTATAGTTTTGAAATTATTCACACATAAAATTATTTGTAGGTGAATATACCTATTTTGCCATTTGACTCATATTTCATGAATAAGGGTAACATGCCCTCTAGAGGGCTACATTAACAATTAAAATAAAACTCATGGGCAAAGCACAACTTTCATATCTGTGTAACTATCTTATTTAGTCATTTGTCCCTACCTATTGCCACAACAGTTTCATTCCCCAAGTTTTCAGCCTTAAAGTGCTCCTTCCTCAATGTCCCTCTTCCAAGGCCCTGCCTGTCTCCTCACTCCATCAACATCTTTGCCAGATCTCAAATTCCTGGTGAAATTACTCTGACTTGCGTGTGTGCAGAGCGTATCTCCAGGTCCTTCTTCCAGCACAGAATACAATGCTGTCTTGAAATCCCTCAGCCATCCTCAGAGGTCTTTGTCTGTGGAGCATCTGGATCTATAACTTTGGCTTCTTCTACAGAGCACCACCATCATTCATGGTCCTCACAAATAACTCTTTTAACAGACAAATGAAAGTCAAAAATATTCTGAAGATTAGTTTTCCCAGGGTCTTGCTGTGTGGGTCAGGGAGATTCTCATTTTTCAGGAAATTCATAAGGGAATCATGAACTTCCAGAAATTAGGAGGGAACCATGTCTGTGCTTATTTTCTCTTGGGACTGCTTAGCTTTCATTGGAGTTCCCAGTCCTACTAAAACTAAGCTGCTACTTTAGGAATAATAATATCTGTGATCTTCATATAACCTAGAAAGGATACAAATTAATTTTCCAACCATGCCAAATATGATATGTCATTCAGTAAATATTTCTAGCGGATGTTTCTTGTAATACTTTTCAACAATAGAATAAGCTTTACGTATGAACCTAAACATCACATAGGCAGAGCTACAATAATTATCATCCAACTACTCCACAAATGAGGCAGGAATTTAGGATTTTATTCTGATGCAGTGATTTAGTAGCCCACTGAATGTTTCTCATGGAAGCAAGGCCTGAAGATCAGATTCCAAAGCTGGTGACATCAAGGTAAAATATGAAAACTAAACAAATCTCTTCCCACGTCTGCCTGACTCACTAGCTAAGGATGTCACTTCAATGGAAACAATACACATAGGGAAGAATTTTTATATGAGAGTTATTCAGCTCTCTGAAAAAAGTGAAAAGCACATATATACATACAGAGAAACACTTTTTTTTCTGGTTTATTTTCTGGCCAGGCAACATGACTGAAATTCATTGAAAAGAGGCTTTGGGCAAGGTGGGAGGAGGGGACATTCTGCTGGTCCACCTGAGCTCCCTCCCTCCACCAGAAAACAAGATGTGCAATAAGCAAGCGTCCCTCTCTCCCTCGGGCCTGCTTCATAACCTCTGCACACAACTCAGAGAAATGAATAAATGTTTTTAATAAAAATAGTCAGCAATACGCAGCCTGCAGGTTTGGCAATGGTCATGGGTGCAATATTCTAACTGCTCCTTGGGAAAAGATAAAGAAGCAGATTCAAATAAATCTCTTTCCTTGTCTTCCAGCCCCTCCAAATCTTAGAAACCGTGCCCTTGGCACAATCAAAACTTCCTTCTGAATCCCAAGCAGTAATTTGTGAAACATGAAGACCAATTTCTCCGTCTTTCCCGGGCTCAGTGGCCATGCACCTTGCATCTTATTTTTGCTATGATTTATCAATAGGATTATATTTTAACAAGCTAAATTACAAATGGGGGCATAATGCTCCTGCTATAACATATTCATTTTAATTAATTTTAACTACTTGGAGAATAAATTTATTTCTCAATTCAACTTTTTGGTGCTCAATTAATTACCTAAAAAATAATTAATGGTGTATACCATGAGTTCTCCTTCAGAGAAGAAATGTTCAAAGCACTGTTTTAATTTTCAAAATGATGGTTGGTGTGCTTCTTGGACATTATGGGTAAGAATGAGAATAATAAGCATTTTTAAAAAATATTTTATTTATTCATATTTCAAGCAGAGAGAGAGAGAGAGAATGCACCAGGGCCACCACCTTGTGGGTCTGGCTTATGTGGGTCCTGGGGAATTGAACCAGGGGCCTTAGGCACTGGAGGCAAGTGCCTTAACCGCTGAGCCATCTCTCCAGCCCAATAATGAGCATTTTTAAATGCAAAAGGCAGTCTCACACAATGAAGAACTTTACACGAGAAACAAAGTCGGCTTTCTTCACAAAGCACTCATGCACGGAGATCATTCGACATAAATATGAACAAAGATTCCACGTTCACCTTTCTCTCTTGAATCTTTCTTTCAGAAGCATTACTCACTGGAACCTCGTGTGAGCAGATGCTTCCATTGGTCAGAAGGGATCTGAATAGGGCTAAACTGTACTGTCAGTCAAACAGGAGAATGTCACTGAGAGATGCTCAGCTGAGCACAGGCTTCTCTATGACAACAACCATTCCATGGAGATGGAATTGTATATTTGGGAGTTCAAGCTTCAAACAAGCAAAAGAAATCCATCTGTATGGTTTTATAGGATTTTTTTTTTCCTGAAAGTATATTGGGCTCCTGATTATTTCATAAAATGGAATTATATATATATATATATATATATATATATATATATATATATATATATATATATATATATATATATATTCCCAGTCTTAGCACACAATTTCACACTAATCTTACCACTAAATTGTTTCCACAGCCCTCCAAGGTGCCGAGATTGATGATGAAAATGACCACTGCTGGAAAGGTGTTGTTATTGATGAACCCCCTGCAGTGGGAATCCCCATGCCTTCCGTTCAGCGCCAGATCTGTCTCAGAATAACCCGAGAAAAGGACTGTGCAAAAATTAATCTTCATTGTAATGGCCTGCACTCCACAGTAGACACTGATGTCTCTTTCAGCTAAAACCAAATGCACAGAAAGCAAATGTAAGTCATAAAAGCACAGCAGAAAGTAGACGAGTAGCTTCTACATCCCCTGATACATTTATCATCCCATTATTTTAACTCATTTCTAGTCTTTAGTACAACATAATCCAATGGCCAAGTTATTAAGAAAAGGAGCCAGGAACAGAGTCTTTGACTTAGTTGTGTAAAAAGAAATCTCTGCGAATTTGTCGGTCACCTCTGTTTCCTTGAGCCTGCTCCTCAGTTTGTGAAATGTCAGTCTAGTACTGTTGAATGATAGAATTGACTGGGGAAAAATCAGGTTAGTGAGGAAACATAGAACCTGAGTAAGTGAATTATTCAGATCTATCTACAATAAAAGGGAAAAAAAAGATGCATTTTTCCCAAGTGCTAAAGGAAGAGTTGGTTAGAATCCACTCTACACTAAATTGCTAAGTATTTTAGTGCTTCTTAACTCATCTTACCGAAGTGAAGAAACAAAAGCCATGTTGAAGAGTGACATTTTATTTGCCTGGATTAAATCACATTACAGAGAGAAAGAAAGAAAGTGTACTGATATTATGAACAAAAATGCATAACGGGAGCTGGAGAGATGACTCAGGGGATGAGAACACTTCCCACACAGCCTGGGGACCTCTGGGGCCAGCTGGACTTTGATTCCCAGCACCCAAGTAATAGCTGGGTGTGGCCACACACATCTGTCACTCCAATCCTGTGGGGAGCAGAGAATGGAGAATCTCTGGGCCTTGTGAAAATACAAGCTCCGCAATCACTTAAGAGACTCTGTCTCAAGGAAACATGAGGATGGCTGATGGACAGGAACACAGAACATTCTCCCTGGACCTCTCCACATGCATATTCACATTCACATGAATGCAACACATACCACCCTTCCCCAACACACACACATGCTGGATGCATAGCTTACTTTAAGAAAATTTTTACTATTCACCATGCACGTATAAACTGGGCAGGAGAAAGTAAAATATAATTGATATGGTTCTCCATGGTCCTGTGATTTATGAGGAAACACCCTATGTCTGGAGAAGTGAGCATGATCATATATATATATATATATATATATATATATATATATATATATATATATATATATATATATATATATATATGTGTGTGTGTGTGTGTGTGTGTGTGTGTGTGTGTGTGTGTGTGTGTTATACTTCTAAGTTGGTTTTTTTGTATATAATAAAGACAAGTATTGAGAAAAAAGAGGTCTTTGCTAATAAGTAATGTCCCAGATTTTACTTTCAGCAGGTTATCTCTGCCCAGCCAAAGTATGGTGATACCCTAACCCTTACTGCTTCGGTCTTTTCAATGACGTGGTGATGGAAATTTTTTTAGTTAAGTGAAGGTGAGCTCACTCTGAAGTAGAGTGGGCTGCCAATCCAGTCTGACTGATGTCCTAATAAAACGAACATATTGTGAAGCTGGACAGACGTAGGAAAGTGAGGGCTGAAGATGGAAGTAACCCATCTAAATTCCAGGGCAAACCATGACTGCCCAAGTGTGCCATCCAAGATGGGGAAAGACAAGCGAGGACGCTTTGTCGACTCAGAGGAAGCCTGACCTTGCCCTGATTTTGAATTTCTGGCCTGCAGAACTGTGAGAAAATCAATGTCCTTTGTTTAGAGTCACCCCATGAGACGGTAACTGTCTGTTGTTTTAAATCGCCCTCTGTGTGTGGTACTTTGCTACAACCATGTTGAGAAACTAATACAGCCAGGCATGGTGGCACCCGACTTTAATCCCAGCACTCGGGAGGCAGAGGTAGGAGGATCACCATGAGTTCAAGGCCACCCAGAGACTACATAGTGAATTCCAGGTCAGCCTGGGCTAGAGTGAGACCCTACCTCGCAAAACCAAAAAAAAAGAAAAAGAAAAAGAAATTAATACAAGTAACTTCACTTTTAACACTATTTCCCCAATTAAATAAGAATCTGAAGAAGGCATCAGGTTTGCAAAATGTGGAACCCAGCAGAGCAGAGTAAACAAAAACTGATGATGCTCACTGGAGAAATTACAATTGTTAAAAAAAAAAAAAAGCCAGAAAACCAAATAAAATAAATCGTTTGGCAAGTGATAGGAGGTTCATCTTAGATATTAAAAAAAAATCACACAAAATTTTTAGCAGAGAATTAATTTGCTTAAATAATTTAATAATTTAATTTAATCAAGGTCCTAATTTAAATGGAGAAGTGCTCAGTAACAAATCTCTCCGGATATGTAGGTTATATACACTTTTTTTTTCTTGGCTAATAAAATGAGCCATACTTTTTGAGAATGTAAGTCTAGAAAGACTTTTAAGGTTAATTTCTGAAAAAAAGGCTAGCTATTTGAGGAAATGCGAAGTAGTATTTTATTCATAGACTAAAAAAAATAAGAAAATAATGCTTGCCACAATTCAAGGTAATAAATGCCATTTAAGTTAAGGGCTATCTCTATAGCCCTGAGGAACACTAACTGTTTAAATGCAGCTCTAAGTCTTCTTCGCAAGTATATAAGTGATGTGTACGCGTGTATGTGAGTCCATATATGTGTGTGCAAGTGCATTATGGGAAGGACAGATGTTGACACCAGCTGTATCCTCAGTCACTCTCCAATGAGACAGGGACTTGCTCTTGGTCTGAAGCACTCTGAGTAAGGCCTAGAGGATCCTCCTGTCTCTGCCCCCACCTTACCAAGCACCTGCTATCATATGTTATCATGGATGCTGCCAATCCAAACGCAGGCCCTCACTTGACCCATGAAGCCATCTCTCCAGCCTGCAACCATGACTTTTAAGTCTTCTCTTTTTCATCTGGAATAAAACCTTTGCTTTACAATGGTTCATTGAGTATCTATGAACTTCAAAATGTATCTTAAACTTTTTGATCGTTCTCCGTACTTTTCCTTGGCTTTCACCATCCTGTCTTTCCCTTGAATATGGAATTAAGTGATTGCTTCTTTTCTTCCACTTATAACTCTTCTACTGGAAGACCTGGTAATACTTAAATGCAATTATGTCATCTAATTGCCCATATTTTTTGAACTCTTCCTAGAGGTCAACAATAATACCTAGAACCAGGTCCTCAGGACCATTCTCCTCCCTCTCCATTCTCCTCTGTCATTCTTGCTGTCTACATTTGTTACACAAAATGCTTTCCTTTTGTGATAGATGCCAGCTCCTAGGATTGAATTTCCAAGAAGTAGAAGGAATATTTGGGAGGCGGGAGAAAACAAAATGTTCTCTGCGTCATCTGGGAAGGTTATATAAGTTTATCCAAATGTTATCATTTCAAGCAATGTCTTCGGGACTGGTTGATCTTCCTAAGTATAAATTATTCCTCCAAAAGTGCTGGGAACATTTGAAAATCCCAGCCGAGCTGTACACGTCAGTCATTGTGTCCCCTCTTTGCTGTGATTCCCCTACACCCAGGCTCCCAACTCCAACTAACCCTTCAGCTCACATTTCATTTCTGTCCCCAAAGATTTCCCTGACTCGCAATGTAACATATGCTACCTTATTTTGTGCTGTCAACTTGCTTTAAAATCATGCATACATTTCTACATTTGTCCTAAAAACTGAGCTAGAAGGCAGCAAAACTCTTACATTCCCTAGTGCAGTGCAGAGAGTATTTAATAAATTATAGAAAGCAATGGAGCCCTAGACTGCACTGGGGATTCATAGCACAGCCGACCTGTTCTGGGTGCGTTAGGGGAAGGAGGCACCATCACTACCCACGCTGACAGAAACACGACACAAAGAGAAGGTGGCAGACAAAGCCAGGCTAGCCCAGACCAGCTGGGAGGACATGGCTTCCTGGAGAATATGGCGCTGTGCTTAGTTTTGAAGTGTCAGACAAGGTTGGCTGTGTAAACAAGTGGAGACTTTAAGTGCTGGAGGGACAGTGCGGATGATGAACTGCTCAGGCTGGGTGGGAGCCAGACAGTTGCCTTTTCATTACAGTTGAAAACACAAAGGAAAAAAGTGAAGGGAATGAGGACTTGTGGCAGCAAACCTTCACATATGACACTGTCTCTCTCTGGCCATGTGTCTGTGTGTGAAGTGGAATCGCCAGCTATTGTTGAGTTCTCTGGGAATTTGCTTATGCTCAGTGAGCAAATATAGCTCTTATCTGATCTATCATAAAGGCACAAAAGAACATACAGACCAATATATTGACTGAAAAGACAGGCTTCTGTCTTATCCTGGGCTTAAGCCAGGGAACAGCTACATCCTCACCTCAGTCTGAGGGATCAAGTGATGAGTAGAATTCCTCACCAGATGGAAATGTGCACTGTGTCCAGATGCATGGCTGTCCTCTGTGTTCTTACACCAGAACCCGGGGCACCCCTGCAAGAGGACTGAATTCTCTACAAGCTGACAGCACTTGAAGATGTGCAGTGTAAGAAAGGAGATCTCCTCAGATCTGTCTAGCGAGGTTCTATAAAGACTTTCCACTGTCCTTCAGAGAAACACATTTTTCTTTCTTTTTTTCTGGTTATAGATACTAAAGACATCCATTCCACTCAACTTTACCATTCTGGAGGATTTGAGGGAGAAAACCGATATTTCAAGTTGCCAAAGGACAATTTCTGCCAAAAAGCAGAGATTTTTTTGTTGTTGTTGTTGGTATTGAATAGCAGTTGTTCTTGACAACTAAATTTTTTGAAGCTTTTACTGTCCCTGATTGGCTTGAATTGCAACATTTCTCTGTACGGTACTTGAGTATCAAGCAATCCAATGAGTAAAGGGATAATGACAAAAAGTAAAGCCAGGAATGTCCTTCGGGGATGACTTCTGTTTTCAGAGGCTGAATCGACCTAAGGGACATCTGCTTACATAGTCTATGCGTAGTTATATTGTCGAAATGCCAGTGCTTGTCAGTGATAGTTTAGCCAAGCTAAGTTTCACACAGGAATTTTTAAATATAAAATAGTAAATCAGTTTGGTAAAAATAGCTCTGTGTATTCTTCTCATCTATCAATCTGACAATAGTTTAGTCTGTCTCTGATTTCCTAAATTTATGCAAATTTTAAATATGGCGTCATCCTGCCAGTCATCTAACTTCTCATGTATAAATATTTTTAAAAAGTGTGCTGATTAGGCATTCATACAATATGTCGATGACAGGCATAAGATGAAAGATATGATGGATCCCAGCCTATAAAAGGGAATAAAGATACCACACAACTTCTTGGCCACCAGTAATATCCCATTTCTAGATAATTTAATTAACCTTTGCATGTAGACAACCCTTATTAGATGTATTTTTGGGGCATACTGTGCAAGCATCTAATAAGTGGATCGAACTTTGTTCTTTCCACAATTCCATAGTTTATTTGTCTTAATTCAGAAGCCAGGAGATGAAGCTAAATATTCCAACAACTATTTCAATCTCACCTGAGTAATTTTTTACGAAGGAGGATATCCAGTTGACTGGGGATGGGGAAGGGGGGCAACGGGGAATTGGGGATAACAACTCATGGTTGGCCCACTAAACAATGTAACTCATGATGAACAATAAAAATAAATAAATAAAAATAAATAAAGTATGTTTAATTTCATTTAATTTTTTTTATTTTCCAGCAGAGACAGAAGAGAGACACAGACAGAGGGAATGGTCACACCGTGGTCTCCAGTCACTGCAAGGAATTCCAGATGCATGCACCACTTAATGCGTCTGGCTTTATGTTGGCACTGGGGAATCAAACTTGGGTCATTAGGCTTTGCAGGCAAATGCCTTCACCACTGAATCGTCTCTCTAGCCCTCACCTGAATAACTTTAACTTGCAGACCTATATTTCCTTGCAGTATCACAGGGTGACATAACATTTTCTAATTGTGTTGTAGAATCATAAGGATACAGATAAATGCCATGAATCAAAACATGTGTGTTTTATCCTTCAATAACCAAACTTGACCACAAGCTTGAACTCAGCAATGCGGTACAGTGACTCAGAGATTCTCCTTGACCATTGGTCTGAAAAAGAAATCATCTTTCTGGGCTGGATAGATGGCTCAGCGCTTAAGGCACTTGCCTCCAGTGCCTAAGGCCCTGGGTTCGATTCCCCAGGACCCAAATAAGACAGACCCGCAAGGTGGTGGCCCTGGTTCTCTCTCTCTCTCTCTCTCTCTCTCTCTCTCTCTCTCTCTCTCTCTCTCTCTCTCTCTGTCTGCTTGAAAATGAATAAATAAAATATCTTAAAAAAAGAAATCATCTTTCTGAGACATAACTCTGGACACCATTTGTTTTTATTTTTTTTTTTGAAATAGGGTATCCAACATTTGAACATAAATTTCTCTGCCACCCCTGCTGTACTATGCCAGGAACTATTAACTTTACTTATTTTCAAGTTCTAAACTACATGTTACTCATTGTCAATGATGTTCAAAGAAAGCTTTTATTGTGGAAATATTCTGTGTCAGTCCCCATGCTAGACTGAAGATAAAAACATTAACAGTGAAAATAAATAAATATAAGCCATTAATAAAATACGTCATGACTTCAGGAGCTTTGGTTGGTGACTGAATCAAGAAGACAGAGGACAACCTGTCACTTCAACTCAGCCTGATGATATAAGTTTGTGAACATCTCCTACAACCTTATCTTGGTCAAGGAGAGCAGCTAGGAAAAGACCGTTTAGGGAAATGTAAAATGGTTTCAACTGTCTAAATTTTATGAGAAATTCATTAGATGAAAAAGAGTGTGTGTCATTCATGGTCAGGTTTGCTCATTCAGTGAATTATTTCCTGAGATAAGTACTTCAGGAAGGAGTGAGGTGAAGGACTTGTGTTGGAGAAGGCCTTACACACATGTAGTAACTGTGGGAGAGAAAGGAGTGGGTGCTAACCTGAGAATAACAGATATTCTATATATTAATAGTAAGCCATGATGACAGCTGATACTACCCAGGAAAACACTCGGGTAAGAAGAAAGACAGGCTGAGAAAAGAATAGGAAAAAAACACATCAAAGTTGAACTTTTAAAAAATATTTTATTTATTCATTTTCAAGCAGAGAGATAGAGATGAGAGAGAGAGAGAGAGAGAGAGAGAGAGAGCACCAGGGCCACCACCTTGTGGATCTGGCTTATGTGGGTCCTGGGGAATTGAACCTGGAGCCATAGGCACTGGAGGCAAGTGCCTTAACCGCTGAGCCATCTCTCCAGCCCCAAAGTTAAACTTTAATGCAACTTTACCCATTTTCCCAATGGGATGGAATTACCCTAGTGTGCCCTACCCCATATTAATTTAACTGTGAGGCTTAGTCACTATGTCTGGAAGTGGATATTTGTTTTCCCATTAAATTACAAACTCATGGAACATGCTTACCAACACTCAGAAAATATTTCTTCAAGTACATTTGCTGCAATTCTTTCTTAGAACTGGCATCCATGGCATCTACCTATTTAACATCAAATCCTATGATTCACAAAGAAAATATATGAAAACTGATGTATCCATCTTGGCAGTCCAGATCTCATATTTTCATCTCTATTCTGCTACTACATGAGATGATGCCTCCGCTTGCAGAATTTTCAGAGAATCGCAATATTAATATCAAAGTAGATATTAATTACCTGGTTTCAAATTCAGAAAACGTAACTCATTAAGTAGCATGAAATCCACAATATTTTTTTCTTTATTGTTCCTAATGAGTTACATTGTTTAGTGGGCCAACCATGAGTTGTTATCCCCAATTTGTCGAGGTGTTTTACTTAACTCTTTGAGTGTTTAATTCTTGGTATCTAACCTCCTTTCTAATAATATATTTTAAAGTATTTCCTCCTAACACCATCATATTTCCTGATGCCCACTTTTGTATAGCATGTCTATGATGGCTATCCAGGATAACATAAACACCATGGCTTCCAAACATCAAGCCAGCAAAAGCAACATGAGTTCTCTGCTCTACACATTATCCCTTATACATTACGGCCCTGATGA
>PVHP010043682.1:0-14429 GCA_004024765.1 Zapus hudsonius
TGAGAAGCAGCATATGGAAGAGCTCTGTCCTAGCTATGCAATGCATTTCACAGTGGGAGCCTGAGTTTCTCAATTAGATGACTTTTATGAGATGACAGTGACTGGGTCTAGTAGCAGGAGCCAAGTGACATCACTGAGTCACAAAAGGCAATGTGAGTGTGTTTATCATAATAGACACCATAGGCTAAATTCATCCATAATGGTCTGACTCATGTAGACCTTTGCCACTGACTAATTGACTATGTTATATCAAGAATTGAAATATATAAGAAGTCTACTAAATTCTTGCTCCATTTGTATAAGCAGAGAAATTTCAGAGTAAATGAATGAAAGCCTATTTTGAATCACAGCAACAGAGAAACACAGCCCTTTGTTCAATGTCCAAACATAATCTAATTTATAGACCCAGAGCCCCTTGACTGAAGGGGAAGCCAAATCCCCATGAGAAAAGATCTTGCTAGAATTTTAAAAATCTTTAACATAGTCTTTCTCTCATCCCTTCACAGAGGCTTTTACTAGAGTAGCTCTACCTTGGGGAGAAGGAATTAATGCGACCTTTTGGAACCTACTGCATGAGAGAGAGCTCTGAATTGATATTGATTCGAGGAGACACGAAACAGCATTGTGGCCCTTCAAGCAGGTGCTTATGAAAGACAAGTGATGAATAGAGGTTTAACCAAATTTTGACTCATTGTGGATACACTGGGTCCCTGAACTCATCATGTGGTTATTTTCCCAGTCCCAGAATTCATAAATGGGATAGATGCACATAGAAGTTAGCAGAATCTCCACCACAGTTCTTTGACCGGTTGGGTGAAGGCTATTATGTCTGGAAAGGCTAAATTGAAGTCATTGACCTGCATGTTCCAGGGAAAATAGTGAACTCAAAACAGTAATGCTTTCCTGAAAGAATTACAGACATGAGTGCCACCCCCAAGGACTTAAAAGATGCAGGGGTGATGGTTCCCATCATGCTTCGCTTTAACTCTCCTATTTATGCAGAAGATGGATGGACAATGGAAAATGACAGTTGATGATTGGAAACTTAATCAAGTAGTAATTCCAATTGCAGCTGCTGTACTATATAGCAGCAGTCTATCGTCCAATGGATCTGGTGCATATGTGAGCAAACATAAACAGGCCATAAATGCTCAAGTAAATTACATGAATAAATTGCCTAAGAGCCTATGGTTCTTCCTCCTGTTGAAACTTTGGGCCTTCTGTCCTCAAACAGGTACCTATGACATCATGGGATATGTTCTATGATCCAGTGACACAGTAAGTCTAGGGTCACTTTATCAGATCGATCTGCACACTATTCAGACACCACCCAGAAGTGGAAAACTGCAGTATTGCAGCCACTTCACGTTTTTAAATGCTTTTAATCATTTTTTTTCAATAGAGCAGAAAACACAGACACACTTTCAGGATTCCTTAGAAATTGTTTAAGATGTATATCTGATTCACGGCTCACAAGTTCCACTTCTCACCAAATGCTAGGGCATGAATACAGTTCAGACAAGTTCTCTGTCTCTTTATATTAAAAAAACCTTTGTTTTACTTTTTAATAGTGTTATTTCTGATATGACTCTATCAGTTTGGCCTTGACAGCCAGTATTTCTACCAGTATGCTATTCATGATGACTATTAGTGTGTTTCCTCAGAAGGCTGAAATTCTCTCAGAATGCTGAGATATTGCTGGTTGTTTCAGTTCTGGTGATCTAACCCTAGGGTTCATGCATACAAAAGTGCTCCACCATATAGATATTTCCCCAATGCTGAGGTCCTCTCTATAGCATCCTTCTGAGGATTTCCTATAAATTCTCTTAGCAGTCCATTCATAGAAATGTAACCTTCTAGAATGCACCTCAAAACTTTTAAGATCTTTACCTAGTACTCAATCCCAAGCATAATTCCATATTTTTACATACTTGTGTGGCCGCAGCACCATTTGTTAGGATTAATTATATGTCTCAGCGTGATCATGCTGACTATTCAAAAACTGTTGTTAAAGGATACTCTATATGCCACAGACATTTGTTTCTCAGTCTTGGAGTTTGAGACATCCAAGATCAAAGAGTGAGCATAGTCATTTTCTGGTGAGAGTCTATTTCCTGATTCATAGATGACCATTTGTCTGTGTCTTCAGGAGGTAGAAGCTGTCTCAAGTCACTTTTCATAAGAGCGGTAATCCTCACATGAAGAAGCCCATACCTGTTTCTAATTGGGAAACTCCTATTGCTATTTGGCTACATGGATATGCTGTGCCCAGGAAATCACCCTCTATATTTAAGTTTATGCCTGTACATTGTTGCTCTTCTCTCTTTGGGTCAGAAAAAGTTTCTTTTTGCAGATGGTGGTGACTATTGAAGAACCTTAAAATTTGTCAAAGAAATGAGAATAAGTGAATGTTCAGTGCTCAGATTAAATGAGGCATCTCACGCCATCCAAGTCTCAGGAAACATTGCAGGAGAGGTCGTAGAATGTACATAAGAGCCAAGGGATAAAAAGTGTTTTGAATGTTGTCTTCAAGACGTGGTGTGGTCATTTCATTTATGACCTCACGGTGGCTTCTGTTATCTGCCCAAGCCAAGACAAAACAATATTGGGCCCATGAACATGCTGTCATAGATAATGGAGAACAAAAAAAAATTAATCAAGATAGAAGGAGGGACAAATTCTTAATAAGAAGAGTCTAAGTGGAAGGTGGGGGGTGGTGAATGGTGATGGGGACAAAATAAAGTAATGGTAGAGGATTATGATCAAAGTACATTATGAACACACTAGGAAATTGTCAATAAAAATTTAAAAACACTAACCTCTTTGTAAGAGCTTTGCCCTAATGATCTATTTGCCCCCCAAATGATTATTCTCTTGCTGATATTTTCATCTTGAGAGTTAGAATTTCAACATATCTGTTTTAAGGGGTGCACACATTCTGAGCACAGCAGACATACTAAACTTACTAGAGGTTTAATAGTTGCATGATATTGTTTTAAGAAAATGAGAGTTGCTTTATTTTATGAGCTGATTACATAAAATTTTCAGTTTTCTACATCAATTAGAAGGATTAGAGAGGAACATTGGCAAAAATATGGGGTGAAAATGTTCATTATCTTGATTACATCAAGGGCTTCAGTAGTTGACACATGTGTCAAAACTCTTCAAACCTTATATTTTAAGTATACAAAAACAATGTAATCAAGTAATACAGCTATGAGCAATTAAAATATTTTTAAAAGCTATGATATCTGTTTTTCAAATGTTTATTCATCAAAAATTTGATCTATGTATGTCGATAAAAGAGATATAAGTAAAAATATGACCCACTCAAGGATGTTAGAGCAGGGTGTAAAAGCATTAATGAAATTATGATACTGCTGTATCATCAATATGTGCCAAATTATAGATGGAAAGGGAAGAGAGGAGTTATTTTTCCTCAGTAATTTTAGCTGGGTAGACTGTACAATATGTAGATGATAGATACCCTACACAAAACTCAAGTATGTGAAGTCACGGAGCATGCTGGTTTGAATTGCATGTCCCTACATAGCCTCCTATGATGGTGGTTTGAGAAGTGGAGCTTGCTGGAGGAGGTGTGTTGCAGGGGGTGGACTGCAGGGTGTTATAGTTCAGCTTCCCCTTGCCATAAGAGAGTTCACTCTCTCACTGCTTCTTGTCATTTTCTGTGTCAAGATGGGATGCCCAGCCTCTACTTTCCCCAACATTAGGAAAATTTCCCTCTAAACCTTAAGCTGAAATAAACCTTTTCCTTCCATAAGCTGCTTTTGCTTGGGTGTTTGGTCCCAGCAATGAGAAGGTAACTACTAAATTGTGACAGTCAAGCAAGATGTCCTTTCCATGAATCACAACACTCTAAGACAATCTGCATGGAGGAAAATAAGATTCCAAGTACAAAATCTTGAATGTCAAACAAAAGAATTTGGTCTTGTGAATCATATATTAAGTTTAGGCTTGTGTTTTAGAAAGATAGTTAAAACACAAGAGAAGAATCAGTTAAATATTGTTTTTCAAATAAAAGATAAACAAAATTCAATGCAATGACGAGAAAAAGCCACAATACATATAAAGATGGAAATGTCAAGATCTGTGAGAGAGAGAAGAGAGAAGAGAGAAAGAGAGAGAGAGAGACAGAGACAGAGAGACAGAGAGACTATGGATATACAAAGGGTTCCATGTACCACTTTCTGCTTCTGTTCCATGTACCACTTTCTGCTTCTGGCTTTACATGATGCTACTCAAATCCCTGGGTCTTCAAGCTCTGAAGGCAAGATCTTTTAACAGTCGAACCATCTCTCCAGCCCTCTTTCTTTTTTTTTTGACAACTTTATTATGACATAACTCAGAATTTCTTTTTTTAAATATTTTATTTATTCATTTTCAAGCAGAGAGTTACAGAGATACAGAGAGAGAGAGAGAGAGAGAGAGAGAGAGAGAGAGAGAGAGAGAGAGAGAATGCACCAGGGCCACCACCTTGTGGGTCTGGCATATGTGGGTCCTGGGGAATTGAACCCGGGGCCTTAGGCACTGGAGGCTAGTGCTTTAACCGCTGAGCCATTTCACAAGCCCAACTCAGAATTTCTTTGACTTCATTGCTTTGAATGCTTTTTGGTTTCTCTGATGTATAAAGGCATGTATTTGATCAAAATTGTGGTGTTTATGATTACTACTTATCAAACTTAATTTTTGCTCCCAAGATTCTTATGCAAATATTAATTCTTTTTTACCTATACATGGCCATACTTTCTTGATTCTTATCATATTTTTGGTGAAAATAGCAGTTTTGGATATTATCACATGATAACTCTGGACACTAGCTGTTTACTGCTGTTTATGACAAGTTTATGATTTTATTGTTTATCTTGATAAACAATGATGTTGCACATTTATCATTCTAAACAATTTCACATGAAGCCTGTAGGGAGAGGATAGCTTGAAACTTGTGTGCACTTTATTTACAACTGTAAGGTTCCTTTCATTGTTCCCCCAAGCAGAGGTTTCCTTATTCCTTTATCTTCCAGGAAAATATTGTCAAATCACATCGGATATTAAACCTATTTTCTATCCTGTCATTCTAAGTTGCCATGGACCTCTCTATGCCATTATCATGAATATATTGTAGAGGAAAGACCTATTTTCTGTTTTACTTCTGATTTGGTTTCTCTTGTTCCACTATTAGTTCAAGAAAGCTTATCAGTGTTGTCTTGGGCTATCACAAATGAAGCTTACTTAAATATTTTAGAGGTATTTGTGTAAACATAACTTTTAGTTTGTGATAAATGCCCATATGCACAATTTGTAATGCACAATTGCTATGTCTTAGGAAATTGTTTTGTATGAAACTGTGTCATGGTTTGATCCAGGTGTCCCTACAAACAAATGAATGTGTTCTCAGAGATCAATGCTCAGCTGATGGCAGTTCAGGAATTAAAACCACACTAGAGTTGTGTTGCTGGGGGCAGGCTTATGGGGGTTATAAGCCAGCTTCCCCTTGCCAGTGTTTGGCACACCTTCCTGCTACTGTTTCCAGTGCTGTGACAGAGGTCAAGATGTCCACCCCTCTGCTCATACCATCATTTTCTCTGCCAGGATGGAGTCTCCCCTTGAGTCCGTAAGCCAAATAAACCCATTCCTCCACAAGCTGCTTTTGTTTGGGTTCTTTCTGCACAGCAACTAGAAAGCTGACCGCAACAAACTGCAATCTCTTTCCTAGAATTGCTGCACCACTTTGCATTCCCACCATCTTCTTTTTCCACATCTGTATCAGCATTTGGTACTAGCATTTTCATCCCAGGCATTGTGTAAATATAGGGATGACTCACTCTGGTTTCTATTTGAACTTCTAAAATGGCTGATGACACTGAACATTATTTCATGCACCTCTTCTCTATCTGCACATCATTTTTTGTGACTTATTTTTCATGTCATTATTCATTGTCTAATGGATTGTTATTTTTACCCAAGAGTTTTGTTTGTTCTTTACATATTCTAGATGATGGTTCTTTGTTAGAACATTGTTTCACAAATAGTTCCTTCTATCCTATATTTTGCCTGTATACCCATATCTCAAGCTTTTTGTAAGTGTTTTTGTTCCTTTGTGTTTGTTTTTGTTAATATTTTTTTTTTACCATTTAGGATTATTGGGCATTATTGTCAAGCTTAAAAACTCTTTTTAAACCTAATTCCCAGTATTTTTGTAAAAGTTTCCCCCATTAATTCTTAATAGTTTTACACTTAAATCTGTGATCAATTTTGTATTAAAGTTTTATGTTTAGTCTAAAGGTCAATTATATTTATTCATATTTCAATGGATTTATAATGACCCCATTTCCAAAAATAGCTATCTGTCTTCAACATTACTTAGTAGAGTATAATTAAGATTGTGAAAAAATGTGTTATTTATAGTTATGGAGCATAGAAATAGATGCCTCAGTGGGTTTCTTCAGTAACTTTTGATTTGATTAATGAAAAAGAATGCTGAAGCTGTGGAGGGACTGGGTGAGGAAAAGCAGAAACAAATTTTGCTCATTGTTACAGAATGATGGAAAAATTTACAAATGATTCTTATGCTTTTTCAAAGACAAGACTGAGGAGATACAACAGCATGGTGGGTAGGGGTACATAATTTCCTAGAATGTTGACCCCTATTAATCACTCTGTTTTGTTCCCTAATGATTTCCATTTGTGATTAGTGATAAAGCCCTTATATTAAAAAGAACTTAGTTTCAGCAATCTCAAAGAAAAAAGGAAGCAAGATCATTGTAAGATAGAAATACATTTTAACTTTTATAACTTGCAATTAAAATCAAGGAATGAATAATAAGCCAGCCTGGGACCCAAAATGTGGCCTTGGAAATTCCTTATATCATAACAGGTCCATATTGAGTTTGTAACCATTTATAGTTTACTAATCTAGTAATTTTCATTGCTTCATACAAGAACATTGATGCAAATATATCACTGAGATAGCAAATGTTAGATTATTTTAAGAATTGCCAATTTTTGTGGCAATGTACTATAAATAGAAAAACAGCTAGTGCAAAAACAATTATATAACAGATGTATATATCCTCAATCCTACAGGAAGAAAAATATCATGGCAAAAATATTCATTTTAAAAGATCAGAAAACTGCAACATACTAATTTGGTATAAATATAGATAAAGTTTAAAAATGGTAAATGATTCTATACATTGAAAATTTGAACATAAAAAATCTGATCTAGTATTCTTATTTGTGTGCATTTGATTGTTTCCCAAAGGATTTCATGAGAGACTGTCCGGAGGCATGGCACCCATCAGTAACAACACACTTGGGCCAGGAAGACCAGGCTGAGTACTAGGATATCCAGGATCCCTTGCCACAAGGACTAATACAGACAGCCCACGGAGGAGGATATCCAACTGATCAGGGAGGGGGAGGGGGGAATTGGGGAATTTGGGATAACAACTCATGGTTTGCCCACTAAATAATGTAACTCATCATGGACAATAAATTTATATTTAAAAAATATAAAAGTATATGTGTATATGAGATCTTTGGCTATTAGTTACTTAGAAGTAATCATAGGTTGTAAAACATTCAGCTCATATAATTTTTAAGCTTGTCAAAAATATTTGCATGCAACAGAGGGATCATGGATTTTTAGCAGAAGTATTACAATCAATACCATTCTGAATCCATACTTGATGTCTTATGATAACAGCTAAATTTATATGTAAAAATATAGTGTACCTATTCTCTATCTGTCAAATAAATGTTTTTTCAAATTAACACATTTTTTCTTCTTCTTCCTCTCACATACATTTTTCCTTTTGTTTTACATAGGTTATAATCTTGTATCCCTTTGCCTTCCCCCGTCCCTGTTTCCTTGAGGGCCCTCCTTAGTAGAGTACTTGGTGTTCAGTGTGTGGTAATTAAGGCCTCTGGCAGTCTCTGAGTGGGAAGGGGGAGTTGTGTCTCAGGGTATTTCTGCCCACCCTTCGGCTCCTACAGGCTTTGTACCCTTCTTCTACAATAATCCCTGATCCTTGGCAGGAGTATTAGGAGTATGATTTTAGGGTTCTCTGTAGACTCTGCATTTTTGTTACCATGTATTTCAGTCCACCACCTTGCTGTTTCCCTGAAGGCAGTTATTTGAGAGTAGTACTGATCATGCCTTCCTCTGCAGCTTCTTCTGGACCCTCATGAATGTGGTCAGAGGTGGCACATCTCGTGGCGGGTAGTCAGCTTTCTTTTCTTGTCCAATTGATGGATCCTGGATCTCCCTGGTATTTGCTGCCATCTGTAAAATAAAATTGGTTCTTCAACCAAGGGTGACGATATGTCTGATTAAGGGGAATATGCATATAGCTTTGAGAGACATTTTGATAGGGATACCCAATTGTCCAGAGGAATGTGGGCTTCTCTCTAGTGGTAGTGAGCATCCTATCCATAGGCACTGACTTGGCTCACAATACCTTTTATGAGTTCTCTCTCATTGAGTGGGCCTTATGTCCAATTAGAGGGCTGTTATTTACCCACAGAAGCTGTGTCCACTAGTGCAATAGTGTGTTTTTCTTGTCCAGGTGGTGGATTGCTAGCTTTCAGGGTCTTCTGCTTATTTGTGCTGATGGTGGCCATTGTCACACATTAGCTCCCATAGTGCTTTCCAGTGCCATGAACATTTGCTAGGAGAGGATTGACTTCTCTCTCAGTGATCTCTTTGTCTTGAGAAGGTAGACTGTGGTGTCTTTAACAATAGAGTCTTACCTTTTATTTCTGTTGTGTAACCAAGTACTTGGCAATGGCCTACATTGATTTGGAGACCTCATGGGTCTCCCTGAACAACTAGTAACTTCAGGGGATAACCCAGTTCTGGTCCTGGGATTCAAAAGTCAGAGCCAGTGATTTTAAAATTAAGTTTTCTCCATCTTCTACTGGGCATATTAGTCTGGACCATTCACTTCTTTTAAATGAGGGTTATATCTTGTGTACTGCTATTTGGGAGGAAGGTACCTAATGTACTATTCAAGTTTTAGCTTTGTGTAGTTTCCCTCCCCACCCTCCCTTGCCCTTGCCCTCCCACTTTCCACCCCCATATTCTTCCTCTTAACTGGAAGTTATTTTTAATTTAACATAATATATATCATCATAATAGAATATTAACAATATAAATTATTTCTGTTACTTAAAAAATGTGTAAAAACTTTTTCAAAGCATAATGCCCCATTCCTTCTAAGAAGCAGAGCTATTCTCTAACAGGTATGACCAAAATGCAAACTAAGCCAGGTGTGGGACAACACCTATGATCCCAGCACCAGGACCACAGAGGCAGGAGAATGGACTGCAGATTCCAGGCCATCCTGGTATCCATAGTGAGTTCTCAACAAGCCAGGGATACAAGCAAGGTCCTATCAAACTAGACTACCTGTGGAGCACAGACCTCTACCACATCATAGCATGAATGCCCCTGTATCCTCATTGCCAGCCACCTTTGCTACACAAGGATGGCACTGCAGGAGACTCCAAAACAACCGCCAACTTTGCATCGAGACAGGAACTAAAACTCCAATGAAGCTTTAATATATATACTGAATGGACCAGTAGGTGGATGGAATTAAAAGTGACCTCACAAAACAGAAAACTTTTCCACAATCCTATGTGATTCTACCAAGACAAATGTGAATGACATATTTCCACCACAGCTTTTGTAGGTACAATGAGACCCATGGGATCTACACTAGGAAAGCAGAAATGTCACTCTGATTTTCACACTTTCGTGGTTCTGAAAGTCAGCCTGACTCCATGTCTTGCTAAAACCCCATTCCTGTTTAAAGCCCAATAAGAAGGAGCAAAAGACGTACAAATATCCCACTGAAAAATATATTTAGGTGAAACTAGGCATATGAAAAGTATCCAATTCCTATAGGAATTAAAGAAATGCAAACTAAAACCCCTTAATGATGTCACCACACACTTATAATGACAAAAAATATAAACAACAACAATAAAAATCAGAAAAAAGATACAGTGAAACAGTGCTCTGATTAGGTAGATGCTGAGAACTGGACTAATAACACCACAGGTTGATTGTCATTGGTCCTGGGAATGGAGGTGGCACACCACTATGATGACAGTTTGGGAATTTCTAACCTTTAAATGATTCATACAGTATTCTAAAGAAAAAATGTTTATAAAATTACAGCATGAAAATTATAACAAGCAATCAAATATTTTTTTTGTTTAGATATTTACTTTTTTTTATTTTGTTCATAATGGCTTACATTGTTTAGTAGTTGACCAAACATTAAAGAGCCCATCAATAGAAAATAATTATTTATGTATTTTAATCAGGTTCTCGGGTATTCCTTTTATTTCCTTTAAAAAAAAAAAAACCTTTTTGTTGACAACCACCATACAGTTTCCTTTTCAATATAGATTTATTCCCTAGAATTTCCTAAAGGTTTTATTAATGGCGTTCATTTTCCTTAATAAATTTAGTGTTACTAAAAACTCAAAATAACAAACACTTTACTATTAGCTATTACAAGTATATCAAGGTTGTGCTAGGATGAACAAGGGACCCACAGCCACAGCCATTCAATCAACACAGGATAAGCCAGTGAGACAGAAACCAACGATTTTAACACAAAGACTCCTAAGCTCACAACATTAAAGCAGCCTTAATACTCATCCACCACGACTCAGGGAACTATGCGGAAGAGGGGGCGGAAAGATTGTGAGAGCCATGGTGGGGGAGACTATCCAGAGGCATGGCCAGGAGAACCTGGCTGAATACTAGGCTATCCATGGTCCCCTGTCACAAGGACTGATCCAGATGACCCATGGAGAGGAGGTTATCCAGCGGAGTGGGGAGGGAAGGGCAGCGGGGATCTGGGGATAACAACTCATTGCCCACTAAATATTGTAACTCATTATGGACAATAAAAAAATTATCAGTAAGAAAAAAATGTTGAAATAATTTTGCACAGCAGATTTTTGTAATATTTCCAAGATATTTCAATAGAGACTAGAATATTTTTAATAAACATTTTGAACCCCTGCCTACAAAAGCATTCTTCAAAAAGAAAACAGTAAGATTGATATTTACCTTTGTACTATAGGTAGGCTTCCACCCCTATAGTACAATGACTTTTGACTCCCTGTCCCAGTAAGTAGTTACTGCCCACAATGAGCTATTGATCAGAGTGACCTACATCTTCCCTAAAATAAGACAAGCTTTTGTCACAGCCCTTGAATATCCACCTCAGGCAAAAGATAAGACCCTATTGCTGAAGATTCCACAGACTTGATATCACACAACACTGAGAGACCCTGCTGAATCCAGAAACGAAATCAGCTCCCAGAAGGGCAGCCTGGGTAATGCCGATGGTGTTGCATGAGCTTCCAGGGGAACCAGACCAACCATATCCTGAGAGAGCAGAGGACATCCTCAAGCTACATCATACAATGGCCTAAGAATGCAGAACACACTGCTACATGGCACAGACCAGCAAGTCAAGAAGTGCCCATCTGTGCAATAGTGGCGCCCAGCCTAGGTGGGTAATCAACAGTTGCTAATTGACTTTGAGATCCACTCAGAGGTGGGGAACCCCTGACTGGTATGGGGACCCAAGGCAACCTTGAGTGGGGACCAAGAACCCCATCTACATTGGGAAGTCCTCACTAACCATAGGTCTACAGAAAGGCTACACCTGCCAAATGCTCACCAAACTAGCAATATTTGTCTCAGTTGACCAATAATAATCTCACTCTCTGTTGGAGATTCTGTTTTGTACTTTTCAGAAATCTACAACTGTGGACAACCGAACTCCATCAAGTGGACCTGAGTTGATGGGCCAGGGGCACCTAAGCAAGAGAAGAACCACCTCAAACTCACCATTTAGAGCACCAACCAACCTCTTAAGGAAGTTGTGTGATGAGCAAAAGAGCTATTTCCACAGCAAGGAAGAGATCCTAGGGAAGGATAATGGAGATAGACACCAATGGTACCCAAAACTGTCCAAAACACAAATTCAGAGACTGTTAAAAACCTCATGACTATGTAAAATTTAAACTCATCCACCATGACTCAGGGAAATTTGCAGAAGAGGTGGCAGAAAGAATGTAAGAGTGCTGGGGAGAATATCTAATGCATAAAAGGAAATGTCATCCTGGTTTCAATGGTTTTCTCTAATAACTTTTGATACTGAGCATATTGTTTTGTTAATATACAATTTTAAAGCAATAAAAATGTTTAAAAAAAAAGTAATACCTGCTCTGGAAAATGGACTATCACAGTGGGGTCATCCATGAGGCCCAAGAGCAGGCACAGCCTCCCTCCTGAGGTCTGTTTTCAGTGATACAGCCTTATTGGATTCATCCATGCTCTTAGAAGCAACCTCTCACCTAGACTACAAGCAACCCCAGTAAGTTCACTGTGCACCTGGCTTTACCTGGGTATTTGGGAATTGAACCTAGGCCATCAGACTTTGCAAACAAGTGCCTTTAACTGTCCATCTCTCCAACCCAAGACTGCAATTTTTTTCATATGCCACTTCTAGACAGGTGAGTCTCCAGTCTCTGTATTAGTTTATTGTATGAGATATTAGCAGTTTTTAATGGTGGCTGAAAATATGTCTTCTGGGGATATATACCTTTTTCAGCTATATGTATCACCACATTATTAATACACTTTACACATTAATACACTTTAATCACATTATTAATATATTTAAATGTATTAATATACTTCAGTTTTCATATCTATATAATGAATTTATCTAACAACATTGTGGTGAAAAATAAATACGTTCATACATACAAAACCTGCAGACCTGATAAATCATGCCCTCTTCTTATGAAAATATCACTACTCATTATACTCATGAGCTATTGTAAATCCATTCATGAGCTATATGTTACATAATCCTCAATTTATTATGTGCCAAGTAAAAATCAAATATTACAGAATATTAAAACAAAATAAAGTGAATAGAAAAAAAACAATTCAAATTGATATTTACCTCATTGTACTTGAACTCCTGGGGTAGATTAATGACAAACCAAAAATTAACCACTCAAATGTGCATGCCTTTTGAAAACATAGAGAATATCTTAATGCTATATGAAAATTTTGCTAAGGCAAGAAATTATCAAATATATAATAAAATAGTATTTTGGATTCTGTACTAAAATTAAATGCTTGACACATAAAAAAGACCTAAGAAGATTACTTTAAAAAAATCAAACCATACACTTGAGAGAACAATCTTGGTACATATATAAAGAGGACTTAAATGTTTTAAAATATTAGTAACATTTTATAAGATTATGGTCACGTATAAGCATTTGATTCTCTGCCTTCCTAAGGCAAAATGGATACCTTACAGGTAGGAACCATCTATGCATTCTTCTCTCAGACTGTCAGGAGCCACCTCGGACATCTCTGAAAGAAGCCAATACACTAGGGGCAAAAAAAAAAAAAAAAGAAAGAAAGAAAGAATAACTCGCTACCTCTGGTACAGTTCATACTCCCTATCCTATGGACAGATTCAGTATGCACATCGAGGAAGTACCCCAGTGGGTAGGGGACAGAGAGGAGGGGAATGGGGATACCTTCACAATATTTGCTCTTACAATGTATATATTTATTCATAATAAAGATATTTTTAAGAAACCAAGGCCTCAGGCACTGTCAAATATGAAAATACAGCATTTGCTATATTTGAACTTAGAAAATGAAAAAATAATCAGTTGGAATTATGACTCTCCCACATTCCAAATTTAATAATTTAATCAGTGTTGAATCCTGCAAATATGTGTTGAATGGGATCTTTTGTTTATTTTAATTATTATTTTAAAAATATTTTTATTATGAATAATTATATACATTGCATGAAAAAATCTTGTGACTGGGTCTCCATTTCCCTCCTCTCTGTCCCCTAACCACTGGGGTACTTCCTCATTGCACATACTGGATCTGTCCATAGGTTAAGGGTTATGAACTGCACCAGAGGGAGCCAGTTTTTCTTCCTTTTTTTTTCTTCCTCCTTTGTGCATTGTTGCTGAGGCGGGAAATGTCTCTGGATATTCTCTCCCAACACGGCTCTTATAATCTCTCTGCCCCCTCTTCTGCTTAGTTCCCTGAGTCATGGTGGGTGTGTTTTGAGTTTGCTTTGTTGTTGAGATCTCAAGTCAGATGAGCACTTTTTTTTTCTTTATTGTTCATAATGAGTTACATTGTTTAGTGGGCCAACCATGAGTTGTTATCCCCAATTCCCCATTGTCCCCCTTCCCCATCCCCATTCAGCTGGATATCCTCCTCCATGGGCCGTCTGTATCAGTCTTTGTGGTAGGGGACCATGGACAGCCCAGTCTTCAGCCGGGTTCTCCTGACCCAAGTGTGTTGTTACTGAGGGTTGCCA